>CM056385.1:41025126-41072626 GCA_029718625.1 Synaphobranchus kaupii | reverse complement strand
ATGGGGGAACACTTACAAAGAAACTACAGAGATGCTGTTTAAACTTCAAAAAAGGGCATTGAGAGTGGTATATGGTGTCCCATATAGAGACCATACAAATAACTTGTTTATTAAGGCAAAGTTTCTTAAGTGGCAGGATATAATTAAATATAATACCATACAAATATTATTCTTAGCATCCAAAAATCTCTTACCCTCAAATATACAGAAACTGTTTCAAAAGAGAGATGACATGCATAACTTAAGAGGAAACATGATATATAAACAAAAAACTATAAAGTCAACTCTCAGAGGTCATTCATTATCCATTGTGGGGGTTAAGCTCTGGAACGGTTTACACGATGAGCTTAAAATGTCTACAAACCTAAAGACCTTCAAGAGTAAGATAAGAAGTAAGATGGTAGGAAATTATTAAATGGGGACTGTCTGCTGTTGAAATGAAACAAATGAAACAAATTGTTTTGACTAATGTATGACATGTATATTCAAATTCGACTTATTTGGACCTTAATGTCTATTTTATTTTACTTTAGCTTATTTTTTCTTTCTCAAACTGTTTTGTTATAAAGAAAATTCAGTTATGCTGTTGTGATACAAAAAATTTGTTTTAAACAAATGTATATTATGAACATGTAAAATAATGAGGGAAATGGGGCGGGACTATGATAAGCAGGCTGCTTTTTCCCGTATCCCTTTTCGGCAAGAAATGTGTTTTGTCAGGGCATAGTACAGAAATTGTGATAAAGTGTAACTATATGCATGCCGAAATAAATAATTAAATAATAAAAAAATAAAATAATGAATGAGTGTGCGTACATGTGTGTGTGTGTGTGTGTGTGTTTGTGTGTGCTCATATGCGCGTGTGTATGAATGAGTGTGCGTACACGTGCGTGTTTGTGTGTGTGTGTGTGTGTTTGTGTGTGCTCATATGCGCGTGTGTATGAATGAGTGTGCGTACACGTGCGTGTTTGTGTGTGTGTGTGTGTGTTTGTGTGTGCTCATATGCGCGTGTGTATGAATGAGTGTGCGTACACGTGCGTGTTTGTGTGTGTGTGTGTGCTCATATGCGCCTGTGTATGAATGAGTGCGTACACGTGCGTGTTTGTGTGCTCATATGCCCGTGTGTATGAATGAGTGTGCGTACACGTGTGTGTGTGTGTGTGTGTGTGCTCATATGCCCGTGTGTATGAATGAGTGTGCGTACATGTGTGTGTGTGTGTGTTTGTGTGTGCTCATATGCGCGTGTGTATGAATGAGTGTGCGTACACGTGCGTGTTTGTGTGTGTGTGTGTGTGTGTTTGTGTGTGTGTGTGCTCATATGCGCGTGTGTATGAATGAGTGTGCGTACACGTGCGTGTTTGTGTGTGTGTGTGTGTGTGCTCATATGCGCCTGTGTATGAATGAGTGTGCGTACACGTGCGTGTTTGTGTGTGTGTGTGTTTGTGTGTGTGTGTGTGTGCTCATATGCGCGTGTGTATGAATGAGTGTGCGTACACGTGTGCGTGTTTGTGTGTGTGTGTGTGTTTGTGTGTGCTCATATGCGCGTGTATGAATGAGTGTGCGTACACGTGCGTGTTTGTGTGTGTGTGTTTGTGTGTGCTCATATGCGCCTGTGTATGAATGAGTGTGCGTACACGTGCGTGTTTGTGTGTGTGTGTGTTTGTGTGTGTGTGTGTGCTCATATGCGCGTGTGTATGAATGAGTGTGCGTACACGTGTGCGTGTGTGTGTGTGTGTGTGTGTGTTTGTGTGTGCTCATATGCGCGTGTATGAATGAGTGTGCGTACACGTGCGTGTTTGTGTGTGTGTGTGTTTGTGTGTGTGTGCTCATATGCGCGTGTGTATGAATGAGTGTGCGTACACGTGCGTGTGTGTGTGCTCATATGCGCGTGTGTATGAATGAGTGCGTACACGTGCGTGTTTGTGTGTGTGCTCATATGCGTGTGTATGAATGAGTGTGCGTACACGTGCGTGTTTGTGTGTGCGTACACGTGCGTGTTTGTGTGTGTGTGTGTGTGTGTTTGTGTGTGTGTGTGTGCTCATATGCGCGTGTGTATGAATGAGTGTGCGTACACGTGCGTGTTTGTGTGTGTGTGTGTGTGTTTGTGTGTGCTCATATGCGCGTGTGTATGAATGAGTGTGCGTACACGTGCGTGTTTGTGTGTGTGTGTGCTCATATGCGCGTGTGTATGAATGAGTGTGCGTACACGTGCGTGTTTGTGTGTGTGTGTGCTCATATGCGCGTGTGTATGAATGAGTGTGCGTACACGTGCGTGTTTGTGTGGGGCGATCGCACTGTTCTCTGTAATGGTGCGCTAGCTCTCTACTCCCCAGGCTCCTTGCCCATCAGCTGTGAGATTGATCTCTGTCAGAAGCAATCCGTCAGTCTGTGTGCAGGCCGCTGCACAGCCAGCAGCCCCGCACTGACAGCTGATACCTATTTTGAGCCCAGAGTAAAATCAATTGCAGTAGAATGAAAAGAATAATCAGCTACTGATTGATCTGCGGGCAGCGCAGCCAGATTGACACACGTCCACTGGGAATGGGCTGGAAAGGGTTACTCTCACAGCTGAGCATGATACAACCATACTGGGACACACACTGTGCACTTTACAGAGAGGAGGAAGATACACGCACACACGCTCATATACACATGCACACAACATACGCGCTCACACACACAACATATGCGCACACACGCGCTCACACACAGGTATTCACACACACGCACGCACAACATACGCGCTCACACACACAAACACGTACACACACGCACATGCATGCATGTGTATAACCCTGCAGTGATATTCATTCTCAGACAGACTGTCCATCACCTCACAACCTCCACAGTCCACACTAACAACACATTCACTTCTAAGCTGCAGCTTTAATGGAGACAAAATGAGCCAAGCACCATAAGCAGACCCAGGACCCCATCCCTCCATCTCCCCCACACCAAGCACCATAAGCAGTCCCAGGACCCCATCCCTCCATCTCCCCCAAACCAAGCACCATAAGCAGTCCCAGGACCCCATCCCTCCATCCCCCCAAGCCAAGCACCATAAGCAGACCCAGGACCCCATCCCTCCATCTCCCCCAAACCAAGCACCATAAGCAGTCCCAGGACCCCATCCCTCCATCCCCCCAAGCCAAGCACCATAAGCAGTCCCAGGACCCCATCCCTCCATCCCCAAAACCCACACTGAAGATCCGATTTACCAGATTTACTCAATCTACAAAACTCTGCCTTGCTGACAATTAATATGAATTCAGGGTTTAATCTTGTGATGTGTTCAAATTTTGCCTGTAGTCAGAATTTGGGTGGGTTCAGATTTAATAGGCCATTTCTGTCACTTAGTCTTTAAGTGACACAAATATAAGTACATTATAAATCCCTTGATAAAACAAATCAATAAATAATTATGCATAACAAGCACAAACTGGTGTTGGGACACTGGAAACTCTTTGGTTGGAATTAATTATAGAGTTGATAGGATAGAAATGACATGCTGTGTTATTATCCCAACACATTTTTCCAAGAATGTATTTACTGACAAGAATAATTTCTTATAATAAACATTCATGGCGTTCATTTGAAAAATAATCTGTTGAACTGACTGATTTTCACAGTGCTCTACTTCACACAAGACTCTTCAGTATGCCAGTGGCATGGCTTCAGATCAGCGTCACTGAACCCCTTTGAAGGTAAAAATGCTTATTTTCATCACGAAGCAGGCTTCCATTGTGATGCATAACCCAGATGTCATGTTGAGGACGGTGGCAGAGCATAGGCAGGCTTGGAATAAGAGCCTGGCTCCTGCATTCACTGTCAGACTTATGAAAATTACAAATAATAAAGGACTGCATCCAGCCAATTAAACTGAGGGATGATTACACGGCTGAGCCAGAATCTGAATTTGGCCAGTACACAGGAGGACGATAACGGTTCCTTTCTATTAATTAAAAACAATGAAGAAGGGATTGGTCAGGTCCTGAAAAAACACTTTCTCAGGTGCAGCAATGCGCCCCACGGTCTGGTATTGAATTCTGACCCTGACAGTAACAACTGCACACAGCAGCCTTGCAGGGTACCACAAGGTTTGCCACTGAGCCATCAAAGCAGGGTTGGTTTCATTCAAGTGACTAAGTCGCTGCGCACGGACACTACTCCCCCTATGCTCAACAGCTCAGCTGGGGGACTGCAGAGCACAAAGACTGCTGACTGGTAGCATGAGCTTTGACGATGTGCAGAATGCTGCGGTGATGGTATGGGCCTATGCATACACAGGCGGGCAAAGTTGGAGGAAAAGAAAAAATTAGAAAAAACATTCAAATTATTATTATTTTTTTTATATATATAATAGTGCATATTAGGTTATACACCGTTATATGAACTTATGTTATATGCAGTATCCAGACCCTGTTCAGGACACACCACTTAAATTGTACTTGATCAAGCCAGTTCTACACAAAGTAATTGTGTTGATTCATTCTAGTATTTGTATATCTATGGTCTACAAGCTAGTGGTTGTGCATCTATGGTGAGACTAGCGTGAAATGGATGGCAGGAGCCCTGGTGTGAATGTGTTTGCAGACCACTAGATTACATTGGAGCGAAGAGGGGGTGGGTGCCGGTGGCGAGGTGGGGGTTAACCCTGCGAGGGCCGCCATAATGAGGAAGCGTTCAGGCGGAGGGGGAGGATAAATGGAGCCACTCGGCTTCTGCAGCAGTCAGCAGGAACTGGCCCTACTGCTTGTTTGTGCCAAATGGAGTGCGCAAAATATCAAAGGCCAGCCATCCAGAACACACCCGGGTTTGACAAATTTTAAATTAGCCAGAAAGAGAGGTAGAGAGAAAGAGTGAGAGAGAGAGGAGCATAGAGAAAGTGAGCATGAGAGGGGAACTGGCAAAAATTAGGATAAAAAGTCATAAATTATGCAGCCCTTTGTGCTATCAGCTAACCTGAAAGCTCCCTGTACATCTGCCTTTCTCTCATTCATGATCATTTTCACAAGCATTTTTCTGACCACCCGGTCCTAAGAAAATACATGAACAAAACTATACAGGAATAAAGAAAATGGAAAGATTCTTTCCGTGTTTTAAAAAGCAGCGAAGCGAGAGGGGCGGTGATCACCACCTCCCTTCCGGCCGCCTCTACATCTCAGACGAGCTGCGTCCTTCGGCGAGGGATGGGGGTGGGTGAGGGGGAGGGGGGGGGTGTGGGGGGAGTGGCGGTTGTGATTGTTTTCAGTGGCTCCTGGCGGAACCGCTTTGGAAAACAAACAGACGGCCCGGCGGCGGTGGCGGGCGATGACAGGAACAGTAATGACGGTGTGACAGTGCCTTCAGCTCCCGCCCGGGCCCCGAGCCCACACATTTTACATCTCCGCATGCCCACTGCCCCAGCCCCTCCCTCCCCCGTTTAACCCTCTCTGAGCCGAGGGCCGCTCTGCCAGGGACCGGTGGGGGCAGGTCGAGCGCAGGGCTGGGCAGAGAAGCAGAGGGGGCGGAGCAGAGAAGCAGAGGGGGCGGAGCAGAGAAGCAGAAGGGGCGGGGCAGAGAAGCAGAAGGGGCGAAGCAGAGGGGGCGGAGCAGAGAAGCAGAAGGGGCGGGGCAGAGAAGCAGAAGAGGCGGGGCAGAGAAGCAGAAGGGGCGGAGCAGAGAAGCAGAGGGGGCGGAGCAGAGAAGCAGAGGGGGCGGAGCAGAGAAGCAGAGGGGGCGGAGCTCAGGGGGGACACACTCACCCAGTCTCTCTGCCAGGCCCATGTAGACGGGGTCCACGCGCCTCATGGTCTTCACCAGGTCCTTCCTACGAAACTTAATCTCTACCGTCCCCTCTGGCTCCAGCACCCCACCGCTGCACAAAAAGGGACAGACAGAGAGAGACACACATTTACTATCATTATATGCTGAATGCATCTGTAGAGGATTTAAATATTATTTAATTAATACATCTATAATATTACATTTATAAAAAAGAAATGAAGAGACAGAGAGAGGGACAGATGGGAAATTGGGGAAAAAGAGGGAGACGGGTAGAGAGAAAGGGAGAGAGTGAGAAATATAAACAGACCCGCTCAGGGATGTGAATTTGGGCCTAGCCTGCACCAGGCCTCTCTATAGCACAGGACAGAGCAGAGGCTACACACACAGCTCTCTATTCCCTGTGTCCCGCGGGCACCTTACCGGCTGTCCTTGTCAGCGTACATCTCCATGTGTCGGGGGTTGATGGTGGGATCGATGACCACCCAGGACCCGCCCCGGAGCTCGGCCTGGGGAGGGATGTACACCAGCACAGGCTGACGGTACTCCCGCAGGCCGTCCACGATGTAGGCCCCAAACTTCAACACCTGGTCATACATGTCTGAGCAGGGGGGTAAACGGCACACACTGTTAGCGTACTGGCTCCAGGGCTTACTTTGCACTCAGACACAAGCAGACGCGCACACACACACACACACATACACACGCACACACACGAACATTACGGAAAGGGCAGTGCCTGAAGGAAGCGGCCCTAGGCAGACTGGCGCAGTGGAGATTCAGCGTGGCGGAGGCTGTGTTTGTTGTGGTGCGCGGTGCCAGGCGGGGACACCCGTGTTCATTTCCAGTGAATTTCACGCATGGCGTCTCGGCTGCACGGGTCACCACCAGTTCACCCACATAAACATCCTCAAAAATGACTCTTCCATCTCAATATTTCCAGACTAATAATTTAATTTTGCATTACGCTGAATAACCTTGCGGTAAGATTGCAGAACCTGACGGGGGGGAAGTACCCCACACAGACGTGGCTACCCTCTACACTTATGCGTATATTTTTTTCTTATTTATTCGTTTTCCTCTTTCCCCCTCTTAAATTAGACCGCCCATGCCGCTTAGTAAAGAGTTTTCTTTTACTAATGTCAATTTTCAGCCTAGCAAGGGCTGCCTCTAATCTTTTCCTACTCATTACACACAATTTCCAAGTCGTTTGGCCGACACAGCGATTGGCTTCTTGCAGTGTGTGCAGCGAGGGGTGCCGTAATTGTTTATTTACATATTTATTTATTTCTCTACACCACCCCCCTCCCTCACAAAGCCAATCTGCAACATTTCCTGTGAATAATCAAAGTCCTGTTATAGCAGCTGGCTCTGCGCTCCCACGCTAACGCGAAGAACTCACAAAGCACAAACTCGGGTACAGAGAAACTCACACAGCACAAACTCAGGTACAGAGAAACTCACACAGCACAAACTCAGGTACAGAGAAACTCACACAGCACAAACTCAGGTACAGAGAAACACACACAGCACAAACTCAGGTACAGAGAAACTCACACAGCACAAACACGCATACAGACAAACTCACACAGCACAAACTCGCATACAGAGAAACTCACACAGCACAAACTCACATACAAACTCACACAGCACAAACTCGCATACAGACAAACTCACACAGCACAAACTCAGGTACAGAGAAACTCACACAGCACAAACTCAGGTACAGAGAAACTCACACAGCACAAACTCGCATACAGAGAAACTCACACAGCACAAACTCAGGTACAGAGAAACTCACACAGCACAAACTCAGGTACAGAGAAACTCACACAGCACAAACTCGGGTACAGAGAATCTCACACAACACAAACTTAGGTACAGAGAATCTCACACAGCACAAACTCGGGTACAGAGAATCTCACACAGCACAAACTCGGGTACAGAGAAACTCACACAGCACAAACTCAGGTACAGAGAAACTCACACAGCACAAACTCGGGTACAGAGAAACTCACACAGCACAAACTCGCATACAGACAAACTCACACAGCACAAACTCAGGTACAGAGAAACTCACACAGCACAAACTCAGGTACAGAGAAACTCACACAGCACAAACTCGCATACAGAGAAACTCACACAGCACAAACTCAGGTACAGAGAAACTCACACAGCACAAACTCAGGTACAGAGAAACTCACACAGCACAAACTCGGGTACAGAGAATCTCACACAGCACAAACTTAGGTACAGAGAATCTCACACAGCACAAACTCAGGTACAGAGAATCTCACACAGCACAAACTCGGGTACAGAGAAACTCACACAGCACAAACTCAGGTACAGAGAAACTCACACAGCACAAACTCGGGTACAGAGAAACTCACACAGCACAAACTCGGGTACAGAGAAACTGACACAGCACAAACTCGGGTACAGAGAAACTCACACAGCACAAACTCGGGTACAGAGAAACTCACACAGCACAAACTCAGGTACAGAGAATCTCACACAGCACAAACTTAGGTACAGAGAATCTCACACAGCACAAACTCGGGTACAGAGAATCTCACACAGCACAAACTCGGGTACAGAGAAACTCACACAGCACAAACTCAGGTACAGAGAAACTCACACAGCACAAACTCAGGTACAGAGAAACTCACACAGCACAAACTCAGGTACAGAGAAACTCACACAGCACAAACTCAGGTACAGAGAAACTCACACAGCACAAACTTAGGTACAGAGAATCTCACACAGCACAAACTCACATACAGAGAATCTCACACAGCACAAACTCACATACAGAGAAACTCACACAGCACAAACTCAGGTACAGAGAAACTCACACAGCACAAACTCAGGTACAGAGAAACTCACACAGCACAAACTCAGGTACAGAGAAACTCACACAGCACAAACTTAGGTACAGAGAATCTCACACAGCACAAACTCACATACAGAGAATCTCACACAGCACAAACTCAGGTACAGAGAAACTCACACAGCACAAACTCACATACAGACAAACTCACACAGCACAAACTCACATACAGACAAACTCACACAGCACAAACTCACATACAGACAAACTCACACAGCACAAACTCAGGTACAGAGAAACTCACACAGCACAAACTCGGGTACAGAGAAACTCACACAGCACAAACTCAGGTACAGAGAAACTCACACAGCACAAACTCACATACAGACAAACTCACACAGCACAAACTCACACAGCACAAACTCAGGTACAGAGAAACTCACACAGCACAAACTCGGGTACAGAGAAACTCACACAGCACAAACTCAGGTACAGAGAATCTCACACAGCACAAACTCACATACAGAGAATCTCACACAGCACAAACTCAGGTACAGAGAAACTCACACAGCACAAACTCAGGTACAGAGAAACTCACACAGCACAAACTCAGGTACAGAGAAACTCAGCTCCAAGCGCAGATAAAAACAGAGAAATAAGAACAGTCCGCGAAAACAGGTACAAGCACAGAGCAACACATATATAGAGAAATGCACAGCCCACACACACAGGTACAAAAATAACGAAATCACTGGAAGTCCAGCAGACACAGGACCAAATGCATACGAGAAACACACAGCCCCAAAACGCAGTGAATTGCACAGCTCATAAATGCAGATATAAACAAAACAAAATTGCCAAACACAGGTCCAGCAAACACAGACTGCAAATACATGGCACACAGTCCACAACCACAAGACACCTTTATAGTGGAACAAATAAAAAAACAAAAGAACACAGAATCTCATAATAACACACACGTGCACGCACGCACAGAGACGCAACAACATTTTATCACCAGGACACAGCCACTGTGCCACCTACAGACAGGCCACAGGAACTACACGCTACTGCCATTTCCCTTCAGCACGTTAGTTTTTTCAAATGCTGTTAACATGTCATGTAAATGATAGCATTATTAATTCCACAGGGTCATAATGAATTTACTGCCAGTCAATGCTCATCTACTGCAAATGTGCAGTGGTCATGACCGCCTGCCCTCCACAGCAAAATTCTGACCCGTTTTGGGGCGGGCGAACTCCCGCCCAACCCCTGTCCTCTCAGAATAGGGCGGGGGCCGGGATGCACCGTTCACTTGCGCCCCTCTGTTTCTACCCCCTCCCCCCCGACAATGAGGGCGCGCCCAGCGGTCCATGACTACGGCGAGCCGAACAGGACAAACAAAACTAATTAAACAGCGGTGTGTTTGACACCTAGCTGTCTCCGTATAAAAAGCTATTAAAGCGCGAGCTGATGGGCTGTCTCCGAGCAGGCACGCTTTTCAAACCATCACCGTCACCGGGCTGTCTGGAGGAAAGAGTGTGTGTGTGGTGTGTGTGTGTGTGTGTGTGTGTGTGTGTGTGTGTGTGTGTGTGGGGGGGGGGGGGTGGCGTGGGTAACATCGAGAGATAAAACTAATTCCAGAATATTCTTTCAATCAACTGCTGAAAAACATAATTTCAACCGTGTGTCAGGATTATTTTTTTCTGCCGCAAAATGGTTCCTGGACAAAAGTTTGCCGCAATTGCGTGACAGGGAAAGAGCGGTGTGGTGACAGAAGAGGTGACCCTAGGGCATTACTACCAAGCAAAAATGGAGCAATGTGCGGATAGGTCTGAAGTTTTGACTTAAAACAAGAGGGAGAGGTGTTTCTGGGTGGCGATTGACAGAGGGGACTGACCTTTCATGCCTCCAGAGAAGCCCCTCCAGTTGGCGAAGACCATGAGGGGCAGCCCTTCTCGGTTCAGGTCATTGATGGCCTGTGCTGTCTTGAAGGCTGAGTCGGGGAACCAGACCTGGCCTGCTTGCTGGATGATCTGAGGAGGGGAGCACAGCATAGACTGTGTGTGCCTGTGCATGTGTATGTGAAAATGTGTCTGTGTACACTCTCAGAAACAAAGGGACAGTGGAGGTACATTTTTCTTCTTTAAGGAACAAATTTCCCAAATGTACCCTGAAAATACAATAATGTTAATATAAATATGGGTACTAACAAGTATCTTTCCAAGCAAAAACGGTAAATATTAATTATGTGTTTCTGGCTAGGGGTACAATTTTATGTACCGATAGGGTACCACCCCAGTGACAAGCTTTCCTACCTTTTTAGGTACTTTTCGTACCTTTTTTTCTGAGAGTGTATGCATGTGTGTCTGTGATAAGTCCGTATCGGGGGCCAAGCCCGGTCCCCCTACTCCCTACTGCGCAGTCTATGACTGCAATGTTTTTGTCTACTTGTGTGTGTGTGTGTGTGTATGCGTGTGTGTGCCTGTGCGTGTGTGTGTGTACAAGAACACACCTTGGCCTCAGAGTCCAGGTTTGCTGGGTCTGCTGGGACTGACAACTCCACAGATCTGGTTTCCACAGCAACCACTCCAGTAGGTATTCCACCCAGCCTGTAACAGTAGGCATACCCATTACATTCATGCATAAACATGTATAGCACACACACAATAATGCCTTAAGATTACCACACCGTATAAATCACAGTGGAGGGAAGAAGTGTTCACATAACTCACACTGGTCATTTTGCCAAAATCTTTAGTACGCCCTTTTAATTTTCCAATACCTTGCATGTGTAAGTGTATTTACCTCTGTAAAAACACAGTCAGTTCTATGGTGCAGGGCCATTGTCATGCCCAGCGACCCGTCTAAAGAGAGATGAGCATGTGCGTCTTCAGCTCGCAGATGACATTTCATTACCCCTGCGCATCCGCGTCTATTCAAAGGCTGTGGGTAATTGTTGTGTTTTTCATTAAAGAAGATGGAGGGAAATAGGCCCATGACGGGCCGCGGAGGCGCCGCTCAAACCCCAGCGGCTCTAGGCCGATCCCAAACGGGAACACGGCGTGCCGGCAGCTGTAACAGCGCGCTCTTTACTTCCCAATTACTGGAGAACATTGCGGAGAAAGCGGCTGCGAGAACGACCGCGGGAAAGATGACGAACACGAGGAGAGAGCGAAGGGAAGAAAATGAGGACAAGGAGAGGGAGGGGCCCTCCATTTTATGTGGAAATGTTAAAAATAAAGAGACGGAGAGAGAAGGGACAGAGAAAGCAGAAGAAAGAAAAAAAAAGAAACTTAAATCGGAAAAGCTGATGTATGGTGTTTATCGAGACTGGATCTCCGGCCTGAACAGGTCATCAGTCGGAGGTCAGGGGTCAGAGTGTGTTCTGTTTGATGAGACAGCTGTGGGAAACGGCGTTAATAGCTGTGGGCCAGCAGTGGCTGCGCCGCTGGGGGAGGTGTTCTGTCTGGCGGAGAAGCGCTTGTGCCGCACCTGGCTCTGCCCACCACCACGCTCTGCGCCCACGGCTGCATGATCTCCAGGAACGAGCCGTGATCAAAAAAGCCACTCAGCCACTGGCCCTTAGTACCTGAGAGAGAGAAAGAGAGAGTTAGAGATAGTGAGAGTGATAGAGGGAGGGAGAGATAGAGAGAGAGTGACAGATTGAAAAAGAGAGACACAAAAGCAATTACTGTACAACAGCTCCGTCTTCAGATGCCCCATTGACAATTTCCCTGTCCTCGTAGTTTTACAAATTCCAAGAAAAACAAGTTTCCGGACTGCTTCATTTGCACAAACAATATCTATCAGAATCTTCAAATATCTACAACTCAAAACAAAACAAACAAAAAAAAAGAAAGAAAAGAAAGCGGCATTAGCGTTTTTTGTGCGTTTTCTAACACCCGAGCGCACGGACACAAAGCTCAGCACTTCCAGTCTCCACAGTCTTAGCGGGACGATAGCAGCTGCAGAGGTGACCGTTCAATTAAGCCTCTGCACTGGTGTTAGCGCGCCACAGAGACCGCTTTCCCCTCTCTCTGGACCCCAGCTGTAATTACAGCGTTCTGTAATCTGCTCTGGCTCGACCCGCTCTCAAATACCACCATCAATTTCAACATTATCTCTTGGCGGGGATGTCTGGCCGACGGTCCGAGCGCCCGGCCCCCGTGCGGCGTGTCAGGGTGAGCGACGCCAGCGCGCCGTCCGCCCGTAATGAATGACGGTAGCTTTTAACCTCCCCGGATATCCGCTTGAACTTATCACCGCAAATCAGCCGGGCTTCTTGCCACCCCGCCCCCGCCCCCCACTTTTAACTGCGTGCACTAAATTAAAATATGAAGTCACTCCATTTAGAAGTTGCTGCAGCAGCATTTGTGTGATGGCACCAAAGAATGAAAATGACCTGGAATAAAAGTGATGATTAAAACAAAATCACCCTTACAAAGCACAAAGATATTTGTGTGTGTGTGTGTGTGTGTGTGTGTGTGTGTGTGTGTGTGTGTGTGTGTGTGTGTGTGTGTGTGTGTGTGTGTGTGTGTGTGTGTGTGTGTGTGTGTGTGTGTGTGTGTGTGTGTGTGTGTGTGTGTGTGTGTGTGTGTGTGTGTGTGTGTGTGTGTGTGTGTGTGTGTGTGTGTGTGTGTGTGTGTGTGTGTGTGTGTGTGTGTGTGTGAGTGAGTGAGTGAGTGAGAGAGAGAGAGAGAGAACTGACTGCCCACACTAGTAAAGTGAAAATAAGACAAAGTACACACTGAGATGTTGAGTTTAGATGAAGGAGTTAAAGGAAGAGGTGAAAACTGCTGGCTCAGGGCTGGAGGAGGCAGTCTGCAGTGTGTTTAAAACTCGCCCGTCCACAGTGCTCGTTTCTGCCCGTTTTACTGCCTTTTATTATGCACAATGTACTGCCTCTGTAATAACTATAATAAATAACCAAACTACCGCTGCCAAAGCCTCAAGTAGACACTAGAGGAAAAGTATGTTTCTTTGCTCTCATTGGAGGAAGGCTGGGGCTAAATGTACTTACTCTGGCTCAGACGTCCTGCCAGCATCCAGCGGGGGTCGTAGGGCGCTTTAGTGGGCACAAATTCTACCAGCCGGTCAATGGGGTCTTTGGAGTTCAGGATTGGCACTGGGCTGGAGTTACACTGTGAGACAGGACATGACCTTACTGTGAAATCACTCAATAACTGTGAGAGACATGTCCTTACTGTGAAATCACTAACTGTGAAAGACAAGTCCTTACTGTGAAATCACTAACTGTGAGAGACATGTCCTTACTGTGAAATCACTCACTAACTGTGAGAGACATGTCCTTACTGTGAAATCACTCACTAACTGTGAAAGACAAGTCCTTACTGTGAAATCACTCACTAACTGTGAAAGACATGTCCTTACTGTGAAATCACTCACTAACTGTGAGAGACATGTCCTTACTGTGAAATCACTCACTGAGAAAGACAAGTCCTTACTGTGAAATCACTCACTAACTGTGAAAGACAGGTCCTTACTGTGAAATCACTCACTGTGAGAGACATGTCCTTACTGTGAAATCACTCACTAACTGTGAGAGACATGTCCTTACTGTGAAATCCCTAACTGTGAAAGCCAAGTCCTTACTGTGAAATCACGCATTAACTGTGAGAGACATGTCCTTTCTATAAAATTCCCTAACACACAGGACAAACAGTAGCACTGGCACTGGCTGATCATTCTGATTTGCTGGTAAATTAACAGTGAATAGCAAAGAGAAGAGGCTGTAGTGACAGTGTAATTTGTTCCTATTCCACTTTACCACCGAGACCCTGTTCCTTACTTTGGGCATGTAGGACAGCCACTCCAGCAGCGTGTAGACACCCTCAAAGTCGTCGCAAACAGTGCTGTGCGTCACACCGTTGTTGTGCATGATCTGAACCCCGCCCAGCTGGTTGTTGGAGGTGTACACTTCCCGGCCCAGCACCTGCGGGGGAACCAAGCACAGGACGCCGACATCACTTCCCGTCTCTCGGAACGACAACGCTACCCCCTCGTGGGACGCCCACGGCGCAGTTTCCTGCCCCCGCCGGTCACAGCAGGGTGAGGAGGGGGGGCGAGGACGGCGTGCGAACCGCAGCGTTTGGGGAAGAGGGATCATTTAGATGTAAGAGAGCTGTCCACGTCCCCCGGAGGGCCTGCCGTCTCCTCCACCGCGCGCTCTGAGTGTTAATCTGCCCATTATGACTCAGGAACGGGGGGCCTGTCAGCTGGGCCGGGCTGTCCAGTCCCAGGGCAAGCGGGTCCATCACTCCACACACAGGGGGCCGGCCCAGGGCGGCGCGCTCCAGAGCATCCGGCCCACGGGACGTCAATACTGTCGATTGAGTATTAAAGATCGCTCCGTCACCCGCCGGTCGCCAAGGGGCCTCAGAACGGGGGCCCTAGGGGGTTATTTGTAACCTCCAGTGTGTATTAAAACGGCAGGTTTCTCCTCCCTGACACGCCATTCCCCAAAGTATCGACAGGTGCCGTGACAAAGGATCCCCTCTCAGCCAGTCAATGAGGAGTGCAACCTGAGGCGAGTCCACACACACACACACACGCACACAATCATACACACGCACACACACACACACACACACATACACGCTCACACACACGCACACACAATCATACACACACACACGCGCACACATACACACACACACACACACGCGCTCACACGCGCACGCGCGCGCGCACACACACACACACACACACACACACACACACACACACACACACACACACACAGGTTGTTGTACTTCTCACTTCTTTTCCCGCTCCTGTCCCTGATCATCCATGCGTGAGACCGCATGAGCACACCTCAGAGTCCGACAGCAGACTATGCACAGGTGGGATTTATACCGCCACAATATCAACATACAACTGATCATAAAACAGACTGTGTTCATAGGTACATTATAGGTGTGTGTGTGTGTGTGTGTTTGCGTGTCTGTGTGTGCATGCGCGTGTGTGAATTTTGTTTGTGTGTGTACATTTCTGTTCATATGAATGTGTGTGTGTGTGCATGTGAATTTTGTTTATGTGTGTGTGTGCATGCACATTTCTGCTCATGTGAATGTGTGTGTGTGTGTGCATGTGAATTTTGTTTATGTGTGTGTGCGTGCACATTTCTGCTCATGTGAATGTGTGTGTGTGCATGTGAATTTTGTTTATGTGTGTGTGTGCGTGCACGTTTCGGCTCATGTGAATGTGTGTGTGTTTAAATGTCACTGTGAGTGTGAGCGGTACATGAAGGATGACTACAGGGCCACTGAACTCATTTTGGTTTCTCCACTGTTCCCTCTGACCCCCAGGGCTCATTAACCCCTATCCCATCATGCCATGCTGCGTGCGGTGGTGGAGGGGGGTGACGCTCCTCTGTAAAAGCAGGAGAGGTGGCCGTTTCTCACACTTTACTTTAACCTCTTTGGCCATCATTTATTTTTTTATTACCGTTATTGGTTATGTCTCTGGCTACAAATCTCGGGCGTGCTCCTAAAGCTGTCAGCCCTGCCCCAAGCCTCTGGCAACACCACGGTCACCTTGACCGAGGGACGCAGGACCCAGAGAGGAAGCCTTCTCCGCTGCTCCACACAGCGGCCTCATTAATATTCCACAGGAGAGAGAGGAGAGACGAGGGAGAGAGGAGAGGGAGAAGGAGAGACAAGAGGAGTGAAAAAAGGGGGAGAGGGATAGAGGAGAGGAGAGACGAGGGAGAGAGGAGAGCAGAGGAGAGGGAGAGGAAAGGGGGAAGGAGAGACGAGAGGAGGAGAGGAAAAGGGAGGGAGAGAGGAGGGGAGTGGAGGAACACTCCGATCTGCTCCTGCCTCTAATATATATTTTCAAAAGCTCCACTTCTTCACCACGGAGATAAACCCCGTGCCACTGAGGAAGTGAACGCATGCAACCCGACAGAGGCCCAGGGGCACTGTGGGGTGGCGGAGGCGAACGCTCCGTGTGTCTGCGCTGAGGCTGAGGCGAACGCTCCGTGTGTCTGCGCTGAGGCTGAGGCGAACGCTCCGTGTGTCTGCGCTGAGGCTGAGGCAAACGCTCCGTGTGTCTGCGCTGAGGCTGAGGCGAACGCTCCGTGTGTCTGCGCTGAGGCTGAGGCGAACGCTCCGTGTGTCTGCGCTGAGGCTGAGGCGAACGCTCCGTGTGTCTGCGCCGTTCTCCACGCACTCAACGCGCCCGGGCTGCGTAGAAGGGAGCGGCCGGCGATAAAGACGTCAGAGACCTGACGGACAAGGACCCCAATGAGACGGCCAAGCCGCTGTTGTGTTAGCAAAGCCTATCGCACCACCGCAGCCAGACAGCCAGGGGGCGCCCTGCGACTTTCAAACTATACACGTCTGCGCACTGACGTAGGCCTCATGTAGCAACGAAGGGCGAAGTTACGAAGGGTATGATGGCAATCTGCACCCTCGTTCTGCAACGTGTTTTTACTAAAGCATTAGTCAGGCGCACCCCTTCCCTCACACGCCCCCTGCTGGGAGGATGAGTACTGCAAGGACAAAAACAGAGCTTCACAGTTCGGTCTCCTCCTGTTGAGCGGGACGGGGCCACTCTGCCCGGGCAGCGGGGCGGGGCGGGGCAGGGCGGGCGAGGGCTGGATGGCAGGAGCGGTAGTGCTGGTACAGGCCTGGCACTGCGCCGCACGCCCTGTCCAAACGCGTAAGGGAGGTGGCAGCTTGAAGGGCCAGTGTCAGCTCTCACACCACGCAGCACAAACTGTGACACATCAAGTCAAGGGCAGGAGAGGTGGGGGCACAGACAGCAGGCACTCAGAGCTAAATACAGCCCCACACACACACCGCACACGGAAACACACACACACACACACACACCGCACACGGAAACACACACACGCACACACACGCGCATGTGAAAATACACACACACACACGCGCATACACACACACAATTGTGGGAACATACAATTAAACCTTTATCGACATGCGCACACACATACACACATGTACACAAGCATACACACACGTGAGCACACACACAAAGACACATATACACAATCACACACACAACTTGTGGAACACATACAAACAAACTTTGATATGCATGCACACAGACACACACACATATGCATGCATACGAACACACACAGAAACATGTACAGATACACAGAACACAGAAGCATTCGCACATGCACATACACTTTTAATTTCTAAAGAGGAAGTAAGGATTATAAATCTTGCATTTCACTGTACTTCAAAGCTCATATGTGTAAAGCCAGCATATTTAAGTGCACAAGAATTTGCTCTCCTTGTCATATTCCCTCAATTGAAATCGATTTTTCCTCTACATCCTTTCCACAGAGCAAAACCCTATTATTGTGCATTTGTTTGTGTTCTGTCATTACTATTACCCACGTTACAGAGAGCTCTCAGGTGGCTGCTGTACAACCCCCCAACCGCACACACACACACACACACACGTACACGCACACACACACAAGCACACACAGGGATCCCAGCGCCTGTGCAGTCGTGCGGCTCTTTGACAAAGAGCCCATGGAGCGCTCCTCCGTCCTTCCCCTTCTCCCAGGATCATTCTTCATCCTGCGCCCATGCGGGGGTCGCTCGGAGGGGGGGGGGGGGGGGGGGGGCGGCGCACTCGGGATGAAGTCACCGGCCCCAGCTGGCTCTGACAGCCTGCACAATGGAGGAGGCCCGGCCCGGCTCCGGCCCGGCGCCGTTCAGCGGGCCGGGGCTAAGGCCCGCTCCCATCTCGCAGCGCAAATTGAAATCTACATGTTATTGCGCTCCGGCGTGCGCCGATTTGCTACGTGTCATCTAATTTTAAAATCGAGACACGTTAATTCACTGACAAGGAAGGGAGGAGTGGGGAGGGGGGCGGTGCGGGGGGGGGGGGGGGGGGGGGCGAACAGGCAGAACGATTGGGGGGGGGGGGGCGGAATCTCTGCCTCAGCAAAAGTTTTCATTAAAATTTTAGACAAATGATCTCTGTGTCCTTCTCCCAAGCTGCCTGGGGCGTCATGCTATTTCTATGCAAATAACAACCGCACGCTTTCTGTCCTATTATTTCTACTGGAGCTGCTGCAACATGACCTGAGATATGGTTTGGGGGGTGTGAAGGGAGGAAGAGAGGGAGGGAGGGAGGGAGGGAGCGAGAGCATGTACCAGTGCAGCAGAGAAGGGAGCATGTGGGGGGCGATCACCGAAGTGTGAAAATATATAACACAGAGAGTGTGAGAGAGAGACAAGAACAACACAAAGACACCGCTATAATTTGTTTCACTCCGCCTCCCATTTAATATGTTACACCCTCCTGCGGGCGGCCGGGGTAAAAGAACGGCGCTATTTAACTGTACACCGTACAGTTCTGTCAAGCCCACAGTCCCAGGCTCTCTCCAGCTCCCTCACGCTCATACACTCATACATACAGTACATACATGTGCATAAACGCACACTCAAATAAGAACATAAAAAAATGTAGTCTTCTCCTACTTCAACTGTAATAATATCTGACAGTATCCAATAATAAACTAATTTATTGCTATAATATTAAGAATTAAATTTTACCCCAAATGACCAAATATTGACGGTCGTCAAATGCACTTCGAGGCAACCAATCGATTGCTCCCATAATGCACAGAATAAGCAGCACTGCACACACAAAGGACCGATTCAGAAGCAGAACGCTTATAACCAGCTACGGGCAATATAAACAGATTTGTAGGCTGTTTTGCCACATCGCTGAAATAAAAAAAACACTCCAATGAAATGGTGTCAAAACCATTCTCTGATCCCCTACTGAGGTGTGGAGAGGTGGTAGCGTGCGCACTCTCAGTGCGTTTCCCCCCTCGGTTTCTCCCACAGCCCCTCGGCCAACACACGGCTCGGACCCGTGTCCCTCCCCGGGAACGCGAGGAGCGGAAGGGATGGTGGCCCGGCAGGGAGCCGGCGTGCGCACGCTTAATCTGCGGCACCGTGCACCGTAGCTACACTCTACTATGCCTGTAAAACACACGCAGTCGACTGAGGCGCCGATTAGCGGCCGATTGCAGCTCCCTGCGCATCGCTCGGCCTGACCCCTGACCCCTGACCCCGCCACGTCTGCGAGGCGGAGGCAGCGCTAGCTGGTCCCCTCTGCGGCAAGCTATTTATCGGCGGGGCTTTGGCGAAGACGAATCGGCCCGCTACCACCTGTGAGCTGGGAACACGCGGCGACCCGCGAGCAGCTTCCCCCTCTCTCTCTCTCTCACCCCCCTTCCCAACCCACAGTACCCCCTCCGCCCCTCTTTTAAGATTCAGGGGGTGAGAGACCGAGGCGCCCAATCCATCTGCTCCGGTCTGTCATTTGCATTTCCTGCCTCCCGGCTTTTTTTGAAGTGGCGATACTTTGATGCAGTCAGAGAGGGACACATTATCATTATTTCAATTTTCACGGCAAGACGTTTTTTAGAGGGAGGGAGAGAGAGAGAGAGAGAGAGAGGGTGGGAGAGAGAGAGGGAGGAATGGGGGGGGGGGGCGTAGTGAGTGCGATTCAATTCCTGCATGCCGGGCGCCAGCAGTCCGCCCCTCAACAGCGTGCTTTTGGTACATGTAATGGAGTCCGTGTGCATGCCTGCGTGTCCGTGTGAGGTGGGCGAGCACCTGCATGTGTGCTTTCCGCCGGGCTGTTCCAGTTATACGCGTTCCTTTTGGCTGTTGTACTGCCCCTGCCCCTAAACCTGTCCCTCAGTGCTGTGCTGGGCGCAAACAGTAAAAATGTAAGCGCCTGTCTGAGGCGATGTCACACTGTGGCTGAGACGAGGGGTACCCCTTCCTGCTCCCCATTCCACAGACACGGACCGCACCTCTTCAGCTCAGGACCCCAGAGAGAAAATTCAGGCCTAATGAAAATGTGTGCGGGTAGTTTAATTCCAGATACTGTAAAGGCGCACGCACCCCCACACACACACGCACACGCACACGCACACGCACACGCACACACACACGCACGCACGCACGCACGCACGCACGCGCAAGAGAGTTCAGATGAATGTGTGACCCTACAATGTTTGTGTCCTTTACTGGCAGGACCATCTCACACACATTACAGACACATTGTGGCCAGTCACCCCCCCAACGTGAGCGCTCTGTGGGAGGTGTACATGAGACTCAGCCAGGGAGGGAGATATCCGGGTCTATAAGAGAGCCAGATGGAGAAATACAGTGCTGGTAATGTTTCAGTCAATATGAGAGGCTCGGTCATGTTAATGAGGGGCGCCTATATTAGCCAATCACGGATGCCGACAGTCAGAGAAGCCAGTCTGAGTGACGTTGCTACGCGGCGCCCATGTGAAAGGCCCAAAGGTGATACAGGCCACTGACCTTGTTGAGCGCTCCAGCTCCAGTAAGGATGATGTGGGAGTTCTCCACCTGGATGGTCCTTTGGCCCAGCCTGACCAGGTAAGCTCCAATCCCAATGGCCCTACAAGTCACCTGCAGGGCGAGCCAGACACACCTCTTCTCACAAGCTGCACGTCGCCATCTTGTGTCTTTGTACACAAACAGAGGGTGATTGTCTTTACGCGATGAGTCTGTGTGTGCATTCGTAGCGTCAGTGTGCGCGTGTGTGTGTGTGTGTGTGTGTGTGTGTGTGCGCGTATGTGTGTGGTTCGGTTTAAATTTAGACTGGTTTAAATGCATTGGTTTAAATTTGTGGTCCGTGTAAATTCCCCATGCGTGTCCGTGCGGCGATTGACGCCCGCGCTCACCAGGTTCATGGTGATCACATTCTGGTACGCCAGCGAGGACTCCCCAGCAATCATCCCAGACCCCCGCAGGTTCTCCACACCAAGGCCCTCCTCCTTCCCAATGATGTCAGTGATCTTGTACCTGTGGGGGTCAGCGTTCATTCCCTCAACATGTCAGGGGCTGCTCAATTGTGACTAACATCTGGGATCAGGTCGCTAAACCATAACCAAAATTCCTAACAGTCTGTCCATAAGGCAATGGTTGTCATGTGTACAACATGCATGGGGGTGTAGTTACTGAAGAAGAGCGTGAACCTAGCGCTCTAGGACTCAAACTTTAGACATCCTTAAAAGGAAATGGCGCACCCACCTGGACTCTCCCTCGTCCTCCACGTGCTCGCAATGCACGGAGTTGAGCGCCGAGACCTTCTTGTAGTCCTGAGGCGTGAGGTACAGGTACTTGAAGCCCTGAATGCAGACAGACGCACGGACAACACACGCCGGGTCAGTCGGTGCGGGCGAATCAGATCGGCCGCGCCTCGGCACTCGTAAATGAGGTGGCCGCCCACACCGGCTGGGAGAGCGGGTGGGTGCGGCCGACCGCCTCCAGGTCATATTAGAGGGACCCGATTGGCTACGCCCATCTGCACACTCGCAGCTTAAACACTGGGAGAGAGCGGGTATGGAATTGGGAGCTGTGAAGAAATCCGCTGTTGGCTGTGAGCACCAGACAGTGCGCTCATATACCGCAGCCTATTCAGATCATCAGAAAGCAGGCAATCGACAAGGCTAGATGGGCTGATGGACCGTTGGCATTATCATATATTGTTATGTTCTTGTTGATAACCGCTGCACGTACGGTAGCGCTCAACACTGTAGGTCAACACCGCTCTTACGGACCATTATTTGGTAGAACGTTAACTTTAATGCAATCCATTACACGATAACTTTTATAATGGATTGCGTTTATATAGTGCTTTTGAAGATCTAAAAGCACCTCACGGTGAATAAGGGAGACTCACCTCAACCGCCATTAATGTGTAGCACCCGCCTGGGTGATGTACAGCAGCCATTTGCACCATACAATTTACAGCACGTTAGCTTAGGTTGAGGAGGAAATTAAACTGGGGGATGAATAGGTGGCCAGGTTGAGAAAACCAGCTTGTGAATTTTGCCAGGACAGTTAAAGGAACCCCCCAACTGTTCGCAATAATGTTGCTTTTGCGGGTCACTTTTATATTCTACTTTGACTATAGTACTACGTAAACATGTTGCTATTGAGGGACATTGTCAGGCGCCATTTTCTTTTAGAGCGACGTAGGTTTAATTTTAGTACCGTTTCTGCTTGATGGCAGCGTACGCTGAATATAGCTGTTCTGCAAGCTAGCATTGCTTTGCGATTTTCGGATCGCCCCTCACCTTGTAGGGGTCGGACGGGTCCTGCCAGGCCACGTGAAACATGTGTCGGATCTCCTCGGCCAGGCCGATGCGCGCGCCGCTGTTGGCCGCGATGTAGATGCGGGGGATGCCGCTCTCCCGGGACATCTCGGAGGCCTGCTGGAACAGCACGTCCTCCTGCGGCCCGAACGAACCGATCTTGTGGGTGATGTCATTGCTGATGACGATGATCTCACGCCCCGCCGGATACTCTGGGGTCCTGAGGGTCATCCGCCAGGCCACCATGCCGATCTGGAGCAAGAACACGCACATACATACACACATACACACGCACACACAAAGGAGACAAACATACATTCACACACAGGACACATACATATATACACAGTACACATATGCAAGCACATTCATAAACACACACACACACGTAAGTGCAAGTACACCAGGACATTCACACACAAACGCACAAAGACGTGTATAAAGACACACATTAACAACCAACCACACAGAAAAAAAAACACACACACACACACACACACACACACACACAAACAAGGGATGAATATCACACTACTGTGCAAAATAGGGTTTATATTTCACATATTTTTCAGCAGACTGGAGAGGCAGGGGATGAGCGGAGCGTGGAAAAGGCCCAGCTGAGCCGCCCCTCCCGCGCCCGCTTAGACAAGACGCCGTTTAAATCATTTACTCTGCACAATCCCGCCATCGAAGGGTATGGATTAACCCGCCGCCTTCAGCCCGGCGCTTTCCGGGGCCGTGGTTAATGACGGCCATAAAAAAATGGCCGTGCTCAATTTTACGTTGCCTCCATCTGGGCCAAACCAATCCGTACGGAATGCATTATAATAAATACAGCGCGGAGAGCAGGGGAGGCGAGCCGCCCGGACATCCATCGCCAGCGGGCGGGAGGAGCCATGTCCAGGGAGCACATCTGAAAACATTAACATGCTGCCCTGAGCGCATTCCTAATCTCCGAAATACACACTTTATAACATTGCACTGGTCTTGCCCTGTCAAGTTTCCCAGCGATGAAAAAGCCTTGCATTAAGGCCTACATTTAAACAACGGCACGCCAGACGGCGATTGCACACAGGAGAGCCGCCAGTGTGTTTATTTATCTGCAGCTCAACCCTCCGAAGCCTCCTGTCTGAAGGCTTACACGCAGAATGAGCGTGGGGACCGCTGCGGTGTGGGCGCCTGTGAGTGCATGTGTGTACGCATGTTTTTCGTACGTGTGTGTGCACGTGTGTGTGTGTGGAGGTTGCCGAACGAGCACCCATTTCTTACACTCTTACACCCAATTTCTAACGCCATCGCTCAGAAAGACAGCCACACCACACCGCACCACATTGGCCTGAGCATCGATCCGCAGCGGAAACCGCTTCAGAAGAAAAAGAGAGACACCTACAGGACGTATGGCGGTACTGCAAGGCCAGTTTTGGTTCTTTGGCCGCTGGATATCTGGAGCAGAGGACCCAACGTTCTTTGTCGAAATAGGCTCAGTCTACAGATAATAGCCTGTGCGGTATGAAACGGTTCACGACATTTGGCAGCCGACAGTATTTCGATGATGTAATGCGCGTAGATGGCGATGCACGTACACGTTCCATTTTACATCCACAAAATTTTTAGTCAAAACCAATGTTTCAGTGTTTCACTACAAAATGGGCCAGGAAAAGAGGGAACGATTACTCTGGGGAGGGGGCTGGCACGAAGCCAGTCTCACTGTAAATTTGCATATCGCAGAGCACGCTTGCTTTAATTCCTGTGAAATTGGGTGGAACGGGGCCCTACACTAGCGGCTAAGGAAACAGATAAAGAGAATGGAAACGCTATACGTTTTTAAATTTTTTTTTTTTTACTCCGCCACACATGAGGAGCTTGCGCGTGAGGAGCACTGCACCGCCACGGCTCGGCGGCTTTCACCGCGGCGCCTGCACAGCCTCCCCTCGTCCGGAGCGGTGCAGATAAGAGTTGCCTTGGAGACGCTACGCTCTCATGCGACGTCTGCAGCACTGGAACAGTAGAACACTCCTCAAAGCCCTGCACACGTATGCGCATATGACACTAGTGTAGTGAGCTCAATAAGGCAAGCCCTGCACACGTATGCGCATATGACACTAGTGTAGTGAGCTCAATAAGGCAAGCCCTGCACACGTATGCACATATGACACTAGTGTAGTGAGCTCAATAATGCAAGCCCTGCACACGTATGCACATATGACACTAGTGTAGTGAGCTCAATAAGGCAAGGTACTGCACACGTATGCACATATGACACTAGTGTAGTAAGCTGAATAAGGCAAGCCCCGCACACGTATGCACATATGACACTAGTGTAGTAAGCTCAATAAGGCAAGCCCTGCACACGTATGCACATATGACACTAGTGTAGTGAGCTCAATAAGGCAAGCCCTGCACACGTATGCACATATGACACTAGTGTAGTGAGCTCAATAAGGCAAGCCCTGCACACGTATGCACATATGACACTAGTGTAGTGAGCTCAATAAGGCAAGCCCTGCACACGTATGCACATATGACACTAGTGTAGTGAGCTCAATAAGGCAAGCCCTGCACACGTATGCACATATGACACTAGTGTAGTGAGCTCAATAAGGCAAGCCCTGCACACGTATGCACATATGACACTAGTGTAGTAAGCTCAATAAGGCAAGCCCTGCACACGTATGCACATATGACACTAGTGTAGTGAGCTCAATAAGGCAAGCCCTGCACACGTATGCACATATGACACTAGTGTAGTGAGCTCAATAAGGCAAGCCCTGCACACGTATGCACATATGACACTAGTGTAGTGAGCTCAATAAGGCAAGCCCTGCACACGTATGCACATATGACACTAGTGTAGTGAGCTCAATAAGGCAAGCCCTGCACACGTATGCACATATGACACTAGTGTAGTGAGCTCAATAAGGCAAGCCCTGCACACGTATGCACATATGACACTAGTGTAGTAAGCTCAATAAGGCAAGCCCTGCACACATATGCGCATATGACACTAGTGTAGTAAGCTCAATAAGGCAAGGCCTGCACACGTATGCGCATGACACTAGTGTAGTGAGCTCAATAAGGCAAGGCCTGCACACGTATGCGCATATGACACTAGTGTAGTAAGCTCAATAAGGCAAGCCCTGCACACGTATGCACATATGACACTAGTGTAGTGAGCTCAATAAGGCAAGGCCTGCACACGTATGCGCATATGACACTAGTGTAGTAAGCTCAATAAGGCAAGCCCTGCACACGTATGCACATATGACACTAGTGTAGTAAGCTCAATAAGGCAAGCCCTGCACACGTATGCGCATATGACACTAGTGTAGTAAGCTCAATAAGGCAAGGCCTGCACACGTATGCGCAGGCAGCTCTGACGAAGGTAACAGGCTGGACAGCAAAGTGAGGTCAAAATTGTGCGGGCTTCGCTGATTGGATGAAGGCTGCCACTACACTGGATTGAGGGCAGGCCGCTGCTCCCTCAACTGCCGGGGGTGCGGCTGGCGGGGGGTTCAAGGTTCAGAGTGCGCCCTCACCTCGTTTCCGCCGGGCAGGCGGTTCATCTGCACCAGCTGGCCCTGAGGGTCCAGCACCAGCTCTGTGAAGCTGAGCAGCTCAGAGGGAAGGGGGCACGTGGGCAGGTGGGCGTGGCCCTCTGTGGACTGCCACAGCTTCCGCAGCGCCTGCGAGAGAGAAGATGAAAATAAATGAGCACAGTAGTACAGGAGAAAGGCAAGCGAGCGAGATGATGGCGGAGGGAGGAGGGACAGAAGGAGAGAAGAGGGACAGAAGGAGGGAGGAGGGACAGAAGGAGGGAGGAGGGACAGAAGGAGGGAGGAGGGACAGAAGGAGAGAAGAGGGCCGTGAGTGGCCAATGTGGGACGGACGGGAGCACCGTACCTGTCGGAACATCTCGGGGAAATCGTAGACGTAGGTGGTGCCCAGGGACTGGGCCTGGAAGCGCTTGGACTGCAGGAGATCCTTGGTAACGTAGGGGGTGTTGATCAGCATGCCGTGGAGGGGGCCCTGCTTATCCCCGTACGCCTGGAACATGATCTGCAGGCAAGAGGAGCGTGAATCAGCGCCGCCGGGGGCAACGGTCAACGACAAGAGCCCTCGCAAGGCGTGGCGTGGCGGCGAACGCCAAGCATCCCAGCCGCCATTCGACAGCAGACGGCCGGGCGAGGGGAACGCAGGACGCAATGAGACGACGGCGACACCAGAGGTGCCGAGCGCAAAAGTTACGGCCGAAGTTTGCGTCTGCTAATCGCCAACGCGCCGCCAAGCCGCCAAGACGCCTGACGCAACCTGGTTAGCGTGGCCATGTCAGCGGCGCTTCCTCAGGCCCGGGCTCACCGAGACCCTGCCAATGTCACGCGGGAACTAAAAGTGCAGAAAATAATGAAGTCATTTCCCATGAAAAGGACTTATTGTCACACGTCCTGCAATTGAAATGGTCCCATTATTCCGAGGCGAGTGGGAGCCTGCCTCGCAGCCACAGCGGCTAAGTGTTAATTAAGAAGGTTGAATGTGGCGCAGTGCGACCCAATCCTCGCTTAATGATGTCTGGAAAACTGTAAGCAGAACGAAAATTAAAATCCCTCCCTTACCTAGAGCCGTGAACACCGTCCTGTTTGTGACGCGGCCTTTGTCGGCCGGAAAAATTAATAGCTGCAAAAAACGGGGAATTCGTCTCTGTCAAAACGTCCCTTTCGTGTAAAGGGCACTACTTACTTTGTTTGTCACATGGCTAACACGTGCTAATTGTCACTTCTGCATGCCACAGGTGACAAATGTACCCCAATGAGTAACAACGTAATGAGAGGACACCTTTATGTACTTACCTGCTCTCCGACACACCAAACAGACACAAGAGAAACATGGTTGGCACCGGTTCTGTAGCGGTAACCTGCTAGTCTTTGCTGGTTGACCTGACCGTGGGACCAGGGAACGAAGCCCACAGAACCTCAGCTCCAACGGACACCGCCCTCCCCTGCCTCACTTTCCCCGCGCGGACTAACGCAATATAATTCACCCTTCTGTATGGAGAGGATGGCTTTCAGCCAGTCAGACATTTCATACGTCAAAAACAATCTATACGTAAATCCATAAACCTTTAGATTTCATGTACTGCAGCCGAATTCCGTGACCACGTTTGCCACACTGAAATGTAGTCGATGACACGGTTTTATTTTTGACGCCAGGTGCGTCAGCCTGGCTTCCGCCTGTGCACTCGGTTTTATCGTGAGGCGTCGTGCGCGCTAAGCGCACGGTGTGAGGCAGCAGTGCATGCTGGGAGCTGAGACTCTGAGACTGCCCACGAGGTGGGAGGCGGGGTGAAGGGATGAGAGAGACGTGCGAGTGCCCCACCTGTCGGTCTTTGGGCCCCACCTGCCCCGTGCGGGAGTCGGTGACCTCCTTGTACAGGCTGATGTCCAGGTAGTAGCCGGACTCGTTGGTGAGGAACAGGCGGATGGGGATCTGCTTTCCGGTGGGCGTCAGGCGGATGTTGATCTTCAGCTCGGCCTGCAGGACCCTCAGCTTCCACAGGCGGCTGCCGTAGCGCATCACCATGGAGCGCACCGACTCCTCGATCTGAGGGGTTACACACACATTTTAACACGTGCACATACACAAGCACTCACATATGCATGCACACATACACATAGGTACACGCGCAAAGATATGCTCACACATGCATTTGAACACACACAAACTCACAGACGCAAACACAGACACACACACATACATCTGCATGTGCACACACACACGCACACATGTATGCACATAGAAATACAAAAGCAAGTACATACAGTATATAGACGCACGCACACACACGCACGCACGCACGCACGCACACCAGTGCGCAGACAGATGAGCATGACCCGCAGCTCCCTTTGCTCACGGTGCAATACACTTTCATTACGTGAAGCTGTGGAGGAGCGGTCCAAAATAAGGGCGATACACAGATACCTCTACAGGACCTGATTGGCTAAAGAGGAATCTTGGGCGGGGCTTCCCGCTCACCTTTGAGGGGTCCATGATGACCGTGGGGACGAAGTTGAGGAAGATGTGGTTGCAGTCGGTGCGCACGGTGGTGTTGTTGAAGGCCACCTCCAGCTCGTCCATGGCCTCGAGCAGGAGCCGCTCGGCCTCGTTGTGCAGGTACTCAAACGAGGCCTCCTGTGGGGGGGGGGGGGGGGGGCAAAGAAAGCGGGATTCGAAAAGGGCGTCTCCGTGTGCGGGAGCCGCGACTGTATCCGTGACCGCGAGAACCGACGCGCTCACCTTGGTGACCAGGTCCGAGTGGCGGATGATGGCGCGCACGAAGAATCGGTAGTCGGTGACCTCGGTGCCCACCTCCACGCGGGCAGCGCCCAGGTACAGGTGCATCTTGTGGTTGGCGCAGGGAATGGCGGTCAGGTAGAAGTTGCGCATGCGGTTGAGTTCGAGCTGGAAGGCCAGCGCTGGCTCCAGGTGTCTGTAGATACGGTCCTCCTCAAACTAGGCACACAATAATAGGGAGGCTAACTTCACGGCACAAAAACTCGACAAAAAAAAGCCCACAAACACCAAAACACCACCATTTTAATGGCCAGGACGGGTCTTTCAGTAACATACTCCTGGGAGAATGGGCGCCGCAATCTCTTTCCAATCAGGGGAAAACTGGTTTCTGGAGGAGCGGGGAGTTTATTGAGATGGAAAATGCCCAAAAGCACGCAGACTGGACTAAGTAAATGAAATCAAAGGCAATCACATTCTATTAATGGGTGCCATTCCTCTCTTCCTCAGGGGGAAATAATTACAAAGTTCATTATTGTAATGAGGTTTTTGGTAGAGCAGAAAAAAGAACCCAGGAGAGGGAAATGCCATCATTGATCACGGCGCCGAGTAGCTCTCAAGAGTACCGTCCTGCCCGAAACCGGGCCACAACGGGGACCACGGCCAAGCAGCAACTCATTCCTCATTTGCACCTCGCTTGGCCCTGCCCTTACGGAAAAAGAATATACTGCAGTATATTGTAAATATATCAAAATTATTGTCACAATATATTTAAAATATACTGCAGTATATTACATTTCCATAAGGGTGGCCACGTTCCAGCTCTGCAATACACAGGATGGACCCGATGGATGCTAGGCATCTTCCCATGTTGTAAGCAGAAGTCCACATGCAGTCAGACATGCATTCACTCGGATAAAGAGTCTAATGTCTGAGGTTCAGCTATCCTCATGGCTAAAATTAAACGCATTGAAAGCCTTCAATGCACTCCCAGTTAAGACCAGCACCGGATCTTAATCTCAGCATTTCAGCAGTGTAGTGTACAAACCCAAATTACAAAAAAGTTGGGACAGTATGTGAAATGCACATAAAAGCAGAAAGCAGTGGTTTGTAAATTCTCTTTTACATATATTTAATTGAAAACAGTACAAAGAAAAGATAATTTAATGTTTAACCATATCAACTTTATTGATTTTTGTAAATATACGCTAATTTCCGAATTTGATGCCTGCAACACATTCCAAAAATGTTGGGACAGGGGCAAAGACAAGACTGGGAAGTTCAATAAACACCTGTTTGGAACATTCCACAGGTAAACAGGTGATGCTATCATGACTGGGTATAAAAGGATATCAAAAGATTCTTGATATCTTATTTTCAGGTACACTTACAAGCGATACAATAACCTCTCTCTACATTTGAATGGATCTCTATGGTAATTGGGGGGTGGGACTAGATTAAGCTGTACATTACACGGGAATAGTATGGAACCCATGGTTGGCTAAATGGCTGTAAGTCATCAAGGGTCTGAGGTATCAAACGAGCCTCAAACGATCACTCTGCTGCCAGATATGCAGTAGATATGGATGGATCACTTGGAAAAGTTGTTTCTCCTGACTTATTTTTCCATAGAGTTCAATAGGAAAATGAGTCAGGAGAGACAACCCTTAAAGTGATCCATCCATATCTACTGCATATCTGGCAGCAGAGTGATGATTTGAGGCTAATTTCTTACGGGCATGTTATGCTTTTATGTGCATTTTACGTACTGTTCCAACGTTTTTGGAATTGGGGTTTGTACATTTGCAAATAATCTCTGTTCGGTGTTTCAGGTTACAAACCTGAGTTCTTCAGAGGCAACTTCAAAACAAGGGGAGGGGGGGGGGAGATTCTCTCACACAACAGACAAATGTCTCAAAACACACACTGCTGTGTGACAGCCATGACACTAACACAAAATCGGTGCACCCACTGAAAAGTATGCGGTTATTTTCAGCAGCACAGTATCGTCAGTGGCAAAAGGAGGTTTCAATATGACCCGATGTCTTCCTCAGGATCAGAGATTCCTGTATTCTGGCAGAGAGGAGTACACAAACAGAAGCCTGGCTTCCTGTGTGGGGAAAATAGCTGGCAATGGGAGCTGAACTGGAAGCACAAAAGCACCCATAGAGGAGGGTGCGGAGAGAGGAGGCTGCTTTTCTGTGGGGAGAGACCACTAAGGACGCTGGGGGACACTCACCTTGTCTCTGGCTCGGAAGGTGAAAAACTTGGGGAACTCTCTCTGTGTGACAGGCAGGAGGAGAGAAAAAAACAAAGTTAGATTCAGACACAGGTGGGGATTTCTGCCCCTTACAGGCCACACAGGAAGACGGCAAAAGAGCGGGAGGGGGAAAGACAAGGCCGGGTCAGAAAAGGGGGGGGGGGGGGGACCAGGGACACCGTCACGCAACAGGCTGTTAAAAATTCAGCCCAAGCGGAGGTCCTTGCGGGTTATTTTCGCCTGCGAGGGCACCGAGCAAGCAGCTTGAGCGGCGTGTGAGCGCCCACGGGACGGGTCCTCTGACCCATATCCCTGAAAAAAAAGCTAAAAAACAATCAAGACAATTCCACAGAAAAAGCAGCTCAGCTTTGCTTCTTGCTAGGTTGCTTGGTTTAATTGACAGTGATTGGAGAAGGAGCTAAAATGGCGACGGCTCTATCTATCTGGAAACTGCACCGAAATGAGGTGAGTTCTGAGCTCTTCAGGTTTACTTTGCCTGTTAATGCACGTGGCAATTATCAACTGCAAATATGTGAGGGAGCTCCTTGGAGGACTCCGCTAGAACATATCTAAGATGGCGTGCCCTCCATTACGGTGGTTACGAAGGAAATGACTCCAAGGCAGAAACACCTCCTATTGTAAAAAGGACAACTTGCCTTTCTGAGAAGAAACAAACGGGGCAAATCAAAAGGACAATATCGGAAGACTCAATTTGGGACACAGTATGGCCCTTTAAACAATTCTACCGAAAAAAAGAGCCGCATCTTTAAAAAGCCGGTGATTATTTTCCTTCCTGGATACTCCCCATGTCTGAATGGTCCCGTTTTAGCCTGCGGTATGAGTTTATTTAACAGCAAACTGAAACAATTTGCCTCCTGTCTTTCAGCACAAATTGCCTGCTTACTCCCATCATGCATTTGAAGTTAATGACGGCAATTGGTAGTTTTGTAAATAGCCTCCGTCTATAGACAATCACCTGATGGATGAATAAAACATCGCCTGTCCTTGCGGTGATTACGGATTGGGAACCCGTTGCGTCTCGCCCGTGTCAGAGGGCTTTGAAGATCTCGGGGTATTGAGGCTCACGGGCGCGGACCACTTCCCTGAACAATGACTAACTAAGTGCACATGCTAATTAACCCGACTCCAATCTGGACATGGGGGACGAGCGATGAGCTACAGGAACACATCAGCCCCTGGAGCCCCTCAGGCCCACGGCTGCACACGTGTCAACTGATAGCGCTCCGCCGCTGGCGGTATGCAATTTTCATTACCGCAAAAACACCCGCAGCAAGAGGCGGGGAGCGCTTTGGGAGGGGGGGGGGGGTTGGCGGTATATACCAACGCTGGTCCGGAGCGTATATGTCAAACACAGCGGATCCGTATTTAAGGGCTCGGCCAATAGGACGCGCGCCGTGAGTCACCTGACCACAAAAGGCGCCGAGAATGCCGGTTGAAAGCGCGAAGGCGGTGAGCGCGCGCGATAATCCACTCTTCCTCTCACCGTCAGGGCGACTGACGCCAAGATTTTTTTTGTTTTCGCTTTAAAGCAAAGCCGTAAATGCAAATGCCAAGGCTAATTTAATAGGATTTCAGTGATTCAGTGACGGAGGAACGGTTGGGTGTGTGGTGGGTTGGGTGGGGGGGGGGGGGGGGGGGGGGGGGGGGGGGGGGGGGTTATTCGAGGGGAATTGAGTGGCTTTTTCTATAGGACACACAAACATCTTCTAATTAGAGGGACACAATGGCGACAATGATTGCCTCTGAGGCCTAGGAGACAAATCGACCCCCATTGTAATCAAGGCCCGTTCTTGTCTAATCAAATGAAGGCGAAAGGCAGTAATCCCACCAAATAAAGGGGAAAATGAAACGGCCGCTGTCACGTATCCAAATTTTCCGGGCGGAAAATGGCTGCCGCAGAGATGGCGCGCCGCGGGTCATTAAGGGTGTCTCCTGTACAGTTTAATTCTCCGACTGACGCGTTCAAAGGGAAAGCGGAAAAGAAAAAAGAAAAACAGATTATACTAAGCGTAACTAAAGCCCGGGAAAAAGCCGCCGACGCCAAATAGGCGAGAGTTTGTTTGGAGAGACTGCGATCACACAGGCGCGCGATTAGCTGGCAGCGGTGCGAAAAGGTAACTGGACAAGTGTGAGCATGAATTCCAAGCCCCCCACCCACCCACCCTTGTCCAGGAAGGGCGCTGTGCGAGGTGGGGAGGGGTTGACCTGGGCAGCGTAGGTGTGAGTGCGAGGTGAGTCAGAATACGCCTTACACCTTGTAGCAGCAGAGCCCCCCGTTTACCAACGCCCCCCACCACCACTGCCATCCCCGCCACCCCGCTGCCCACCCCCCCCACCCCACCCCCCCCCACCCCCCATTCCCATCCCCATCTACTCACATGGAATCTTTGGTCCACCTCACAGTTGACTTGCTTTCTGAAATCCTGTCAGCACAAGCCCAGAAAGCAGGCCAGGCACAGAAAAGAGAGAGGAGGACAGGAGAGACACAACATGGCTCCATTTGAGTGGAGAAATTACCGTCAATTACAAGACACCCAAAATCAAGCACAATCGCAACGACAACATGCCCACAAATGAAACATCACGTTGATTGCAGCATTGCATTGCATTGATAATAGTGATGCTTATTGGACAGCAGTCTGAGGAAAGAGGATGAGCACAGTGACGGCCATTTTGAGGAACGGAGTGAGGGGAAGTGGGGGGGGGGGGGGGGGGGGGGTCACCTTTTGAGCCACCAAGAAGGTCAGCCTGCGGATGCCATGTTCGAACAGGTCCGATTTCTGTGAGGAAAAAATGAGAGGATATCTATCGTCACAAAACCGCATGTTAGTAACAAGTCCCTGAGCTACAGGCTTCTAATGGAGGTATCTACTTCTAATTGTGTATCTCAATGATGTGTAAAGGGGCCTGTGTCACATGCACATGGAGTGTTTGGCTTCACTAATGGGTACGCGCAAAGTTCATCGTATATGTACGTGTCTGTATGATCGTGCGTGAGGTCTATGAGGTGTGTGTGTGTGTGTGTGTGTGTGTGTGTGTGTGTGTGTGTGTGTGTGTGTGTGCGTGCGTGCGTGTGTCTGTGTGTGTGTCGGCCTGCGTCTGTGCACACTCCCCGGGAACCTTAACAGTGCGACTACTCCTCGAGGGCCCCTCTTCATCCTGCATATCTACCGCCATCAGCATATCTACCACTCAAGCCATAACCAATCACACCAGACCGAGGCAGTGCGGGGTGGGCGTGGCCACCACTTGGCAATCTCTCCCAGTGCCAATAGCAGCAGGGAAATGGAGCAGTGTGGCCCTGGTCATTAGGGCCAGATTACACCATCAGTTACCTGAGGCACCTCTATTTACTCCTGCTGCTGCAGCCTCATTTTCCAGAGATATGATCCTAATTTTGGTGAGGGAAGGGGACGAGCCGAGGGGGCCATTTGCCTCTTGCCCGCCTCTCGGTGCGGTATTTGTCTTTGATGCTGCTCTCTGATGTGCCATACCCTTACTCCCTGCTGGGGGGGGGAGCCAGCCTCCCAAGCTCTTTTCTCATTATTATATTTTATTCCTCCTTCCACCTTTCATTCCACGGTGCTCGCCCACTAAGTGCACCTCAGTGTCAGTTTAAAGCCTGCCCGACACAACGCCCAACAGATGTCAAATAAACGCGGCCCTGGATTCATTCCTCATATCGAAGCTTAAATCACCGGGCTGTCTGCGGCGAAGGAAAAAATAAAAAAATAAAAAAAACAGCACAAGCAGAGGCCTGGAGGCAAAATAGACCCATCTGTGCTGGGTTTGGAAATGTCTAACAAGAGCATGATTACTACAGAAACACCCCGTCTACAATTAAAGCCCGTGTACGCGAGCGACTAAAATGATCCGGGTGAGCACCGTACTACAGACGACTGTATAAAAAGCCAAGATCACAGCATTTGAATACCGCAAGTTCAAGGCCCTTCCCCATTCAGCAGTGAAGGAGATTAAAATTGTGAAACGTGTAAATGTCCTTAAGACTCTGAAACTCGGCGATAAACCCGCGATGCGTGTATCGGAGAGAGAGGGAGGCGTGCGGAGGGAGGGAGAGAGGGGAGGGAGGGAGAGAGGGGAGAAAGCGAGCACGCCAGGGCGAATCTCCGGGATAGTCCGGGACGGGGAACATACCTTCACTTTGACTCTTTCCCTGTTCCGCGGGCTTGTAAGCCTTCAATTAACTGACGGCGACGCTTTTTTAAGTCAGTAATCCTCTTAGCACAGAGCCTACCCATTTTCCGTGCTACTCTCCATCCCCTCCACCCTCTCCCTACAAGTATTCCCACTCTGCAGCTGAGCACGCCCAGAAGAACGTAACTACTCTTGTGTGGGGGGGTCAGGGTCTCACGTTAGACTGGGTGAAGTCCCGGAACATGGAGGCCAGGCCGTCGTCATCGATGTCGCTGTCGGTCTTGATGGCCACGTTGAGGATGTGAATCGGTTCATCCTGGACGGCCTGCAGTTTTAGACAAACACCAACGGTAATGTCAGTCTGGAGTATGGAGTGGAGCAGAAATTAAGCTAGGGGAGGTGTAGTGGGAGCACAGAGGATAGGTGTGAGGTAACAGGCGCCGTGTGAGGACATCTAGTCTCACTGAACCATTCCGTAACCGTCCCCATCTACCTCTGCCTGGCTAACTGGGGCCTTTCAACCCCTTCCAGCAAACAGTTCTCCAAAAAGCTAAATACTGTGGATAACGGCATCCAATACAGTGATATTTAAGTCACTCATATATGCGTCATTCTTTGTAAATTGGTGGTTGGAAAGAAATTCAAATTTCAATCCTATTATTTCCCAGACTTTAAGCATATATCTATTAGTCCAAGTCTAAGGTTCAAAAATCTACTAAAGCTACAGTTGTTATAATGTTATAACGTATTTTCAGAATTTTCGTTAATTCCCACCACTGTGTGATCTGACAAAGGTATTGTATGACATACGTGTAACTTCCTTGGATTTATACTCAATATTTTTTGGCTATATATCCCAGCATCCTGTTGGCCTTTACTGCTTCAGCACAATGCCTAGAACCTGAAAGGCTTTGACCAACTGCTACTCCTAAGTGTTTTTCAAATTGAGCACATTCCAATTTTGTTCCTCCCATAAAGTAGTCCTGCCTTATCATTTTATTTCCCACATGTAGATGTTTACATTTAGCTATACGTGTGGGAATGATGCAGTCTGATTTACTGGTTGCAGTTTTAGGGGTGTGGCTAAAACGGGGCTCAAACAGTGAGTATTATGGTAGCGACATGAAAACATTTTAGGAACAGCATTTTTTTAAATTTAAAAAGGGACATTCCAACTTTTTTTTTTTGGGTGAGAACTGCAATTTTTGCCATTTCTGTAGAATGGCTCACGTATCACATATACAGTGACACCGTAGAAAGAATATATCTAAGAGTCGCACAATATTCAGATTTTGTTAAGTGTTGTGCACAGAGAAATAGACCCCCCACTCCCCAGGGGGTAAGACATGAAGTAGTCGCCATTTTAGGAGTAAATGAACCTGCAAACCCCTGTCCCCTCACCTTATTATCCTCCTCTCCGTAAAGCACTGGGTTCCCTCCCTCTGGGAAGGTGGGACTCGGAGGAGGGGAGTCTGAGAAGCAGCTCATCACGTCCTGGATGTTCCTGAAGGAGGGGAGGAGGCTCGTCAGCTAACGAAGGCGCCCGCCGCTAAAGACAGGGGGGCGAGCGGGTAGTGCCCTCACCTGAGGAAGTCCTGGAAGGACCGGAAGGAGACCATGGCACCCATGCGCTGACAGGGCGGGGTGAAAGAGGTGTCCAGAAGCACATCGCTCACGCTGGGCCACGTGCACCATTCCGTAGTGGTTCAGGTTGGAGGAGAAGGACATTCTGGCGCCGGGACACAAACAATGTTAGGATCCCGACGGCACGGCTGTCCACACGCCTGCCCAAGACAATACCCACATTCTCCGCCAGCGGAACAAGCTGTACTGGCTACCACCAGGCGTTCAACTTTCACATCAGCCACAAAAAGCCCTTACGCAGCACTGAATCACTCCGGCACCAGGCTTCACAAATGCACTCATCTTCACAGCGAGCAGGTCAATTAACATCCAATCCCCTGTTCCTCAATCATTGCAGCTCTTCTGTTGTCTGAGAAGCTCCTGAGGAGGGAGTCGCCCACATCCAAACGTCTGTCCATTTGGTGACCGGCACGTACCAGATACTCTCGGCCAACACACGGACACCCAGAAGGCGCGCATATCAGCGTTAAAGCTCACCTAGCGCCTCCAGGCAAAGATGACCAATACAAAAACATACCAGAGAGGACAGAAATTCCTCAAAAAAGCACAGAGTTGTCTGAGCTTCCTACATCAAGCAGAAAGAATGGCACATGAAAGGAAACCCGTTCCATTATCAGCACATACCATTTCCCCAGAGGCTTCCCTCTGCTGTGGCTCTCAAGACCAGAAGGAGAAGTCAACTGTATTAATCAAGAGCTCATTCACTTCCCTCTCACACACACACACACACACACACACACACACACACACACACACACACACACACACACACACACACACACACACACACCTTCCCTCTGACTCAGTCACATGCCACACCCTCTGCAAGTCGCTCTGATGCAGTGGTGCACAAAATTCACAACCATCCAAATAAGCAGGAACGCTGATTTGACAGGTAGACTTTTCCATAGCAGAGAAGGAGTAAACTGCAGTGTTACTGCATAGAGTTAACCAATCGCAGTGCATCCCTGTTCTGCCAGGTCACAACTATTCTTTGGGAACACACATGCATGCACGCGCACACACATGCACACTCATTCTTGCACGCTCACACATACTCACAAAGACATACATCCACACACGAAGACGTACATTCCGAATGGTATTCAAGCTTTTGACCAACCTCACAAGTTTTTTTTTTTTTTTTGTTTTTTTTAAATCAGAGTTTGAACTGACATTGAAAAATATTTGAGGAACTTAATTAAAATGAAAAGCTGACCTTTAACGGGAAAGGAATATCTCCATTTGAACTCTATTACTCCTACTCATATTTAGTTTAATGAATTTCATCTAATTGATTTAATATCAATATATGTATACGGATTATTCTTAATGGCATACATGTACTATTCACACATTGTTATGCGATATTCCTACAGGTGACGTGCATGTATAAATCAGAGTCTCCAGGAACAACAGGCCCTATGGCAGATTTCATTTGGGCTTCTGTGTGAGCAGAGATTTCAGCTCCACCAACATTCAGTTTTCAATACTATATATACAAATGCAAGCGGCTATAACCTAGCATTTCACAGACGCATATAAACACTGTAACTGTATTGTAACATATACAAGAACCTCCATTATCACAGCTAACTCAATTACCACCAGTATTTGTAATGTTGTCAGTAAGGATGTGCGGACGTATAAATGAGTATTTCTTTTTTTTATTATTATTTATTTATTTATTTTTAATAAAAATTTATTTCAGATTTTTCCCCATTTTTTCTTAATTTAGTAGCCAATTGAACCCCTATTCTAATTCAATTCCCCCCGTAGCAACCGCTAGAGAATCACCGCTCCAGAACCCTGTCAGCCGGCAGTAGGACGGAGATCGCCACGCCCTCTTCAGGGCGCGACTCCTCCAAAGTTCCTGACTGTAGTTCCAACTCGCCCAGGGCCGTTCTATGCACAGCGATTCTCTCCGAGCCCCTCCCCCCCACCCCGGAAGCAGCCGCCGCTGGGCGCCGGCCATGCTCAGATCTGGCAGGACCGGGGCGCGAACCCCGATCCTCGGAGCACAACCGCACCGACTAAAAGTCGGCGCTTTTACCGCTGTACTACCGCGACGGCCATAAATGAGTATTTCTATGCTGCAATTACACTGTAGCACATTTGACTGTAATATTGCAGCATCACAAGCATATCAGGGAATGCAACAGAAAACTGTAGTATGGCTGGTGGTGGAATGGAATTTTCTAGAATGAACCCAAAGTGGCGCTGTATGTGTATGTTGCCCCCAACTCTGAAAAGCACTAAAGTACGCTAATACACATTCCAAAGTATTGAACCAGTTTGCTGCACAAAGCCATGCTGTGCCATTAGTGTCAAAATCGCTGCAATCAACCAGCAGCAGCTCCAATCAAGGGCCAGATTCCTTACAGGAAAACCCTATGACTACAGACAGCAGCAGCATAGCCAATCAGGTCAGACCTCGTCATCTGACAAAACTCAGACAGGCTTCCAATTGGTCAGCGTTGAGTTTCACACGATTGTGATTGGACATTTACCTGTGGAAATCCACAGGCCCTAGGATATTGTTTTGCTTGAAATGCTTGTTTGAAATGCTGGATTACATTTCACTTGTTAATCAAATAACTGAATTATATGTTATTAATTGGGAATTTAACACATTTATTTTTTATTTTCTCTCTTCTGCCCATCTTGGACCATGCTGCATTGCATCACAACACGACTCCTCTAGTAATCTCTACAAACTGCTGTCATTCTAGGACCCTACTTAATGGATGGCAATAGAAAGAATTTGTACTATACCTGTTTAGAGTTGGGATGTTCCCTCTGCAATCAAACAACATTAATTACTGATAGGTTAGTGGCAGGCAACAGTAAGAGCAAGCTGTCAAGAGTGCTAAGCTGTGTGTGGTCTATGAGATGCCAAGACCTTAGTTTATTGGACTGGAATGTACTAACCCCTCTGTTGAATTAAAGTGTTGAACAGTTCCGCTCCCTAGGCCCTCAATCATTATCTAATCAGACAAATTAGTGTCAACATATAAATATTGACAGGGCTCAGTGTGTTTAAATACAGGCAGAGGAGTTTGAATTAAACGAATGATGATACAAGACTTTTGCCGTCTCGGGAACCCGGTTGAGAAAAAGGGCTTGTGGGTATTTCTGGCCAGCCTACGGCGACCTAATGCAGTTGCGTCAATATGCTAGGCAGGTAAAAGACATGCTTTTCAGCTGCAGGCAGGTGTGACTAGACGGTGTCCTGCATCGGTTTCATAAATTTCAGATGGATTCCTCTTTATGACAGCGGAGATAAGGTTGGCATTGAGGTTAGGCAGGGTTGACCCTGGATCTGTCGTTGTATTCAAGGAAGCACCCAGCTTACACGCTGGAGCCCCGTGACGGGACGGGACGGCCGCACATGGCCGCACACGGCAACGCAGGGCTGACCACACACATGATTGCCCAATGACAGCTCTCCTCTCTCACATGCAGTCACAGCCTAATGTAATCTGTACCCATCCCACCTTTTACTCTGTACCTCTGCACTTCCTTAAATACAGATTGCATATACACAAACCGGACGGCCAGCTCTGCACTCTTCACACTGAAAACACCTGCGCCATTGTCAATTAGAAAGGGTTCTGGTGTTCTGGCTTCAGGACTATTCATTCAGTGACGTGGCTACACACAGAAACGGCTAGCGTAGCCATGTTGACACCAGAAACTGCAGCGATCAGCTAGAACCTCTCAGAACACAGAAGTCCACAGGACGGACGGGCCACAGGAGCTGGCCCTCCGTGCTGCATGTAGACAACTTGTGATTTAAAGATAAAGGTCGGCAGTCAGCCAAAGATTCGGATAGGATAAGCCAGGTACATGGCAAATGTGTGCCACCCCGCAACAGGCCATCACGATCTGGCAGTCAGGGGGGACACAACAAAAACAGAACTTAAAAAAAAAAAAAAAAAAAAGCAAGAGTGAAAAAGCAAGAAAACAAATGAAACGTAAAATTAACAAATGAAAATGGGCACAAAACACATCAGCGACAATCAGCGAAGGAGCAGTCATAGTGCAGGTGTGAAACAAACAACAGAACGCACACACGCAGCGCTGCGCTTACGCTGACAAACGGCAGAGACGAGGGAACACGAAAACGCCGGTAAAACTGAGGGGGACCCGTGACAGAAATCACGGCCGACGATGTTTCTCATTTTTAGACTCCAGTTTGGTTATTTTAAGTTCCCCCCACGTGACTGAAACCTTTACAGTGTAGCCCACTGAATTCTCCTTGAGGGAGACTGGAAAAATGACTGCAATGATGTCAGCAGGTAGGCCGGCCCTCTCCACAGTCAGAGCACAGGAAGAGGAGGACCAGCCACTGGCTCCGGTCATGAATTCACCCCTAGAACCTTCCGCTGTGTCTGCTATTCGCCTGACATCCCTCACTTAGAAATCACTAAACAAAAAAAGATGTTTTTTGAGCAGTAACTACAAGTGGCTTTTGTGCGCTTAGACAGGAGATGGCGCAAGGCTACTCTTGAGAGCAGGGGTGGGCAGTGCATCGTGGGTACCTGTTGGGGTGGGAGGAGGGCAGCATGAACTGGAACTCCACGATGCAGGTGTTGTCCCTCAGCTGCCGGTGCTGGACGCTGTTCAGCTCGTAAGCGATGTACCGCCCTGCGCACGTACACCTGTTCATCAGAGGCAAGCGTGCGGTCAGGGAGGGAGAGGTCAAGAACTGAGATGTTCCTTAGATCTCAAGTTCTCTCCATCAATCCGTTTATTTATTTGCTGTGAAAATCTGGACTAGGTGTGGGGGGGGGATGGGTTCCAAGAGCAGTAGAAAATACTTTGCAAATTTCTACAAATGAAAAAATATTTACTTAAGGGAAAGAATTTAGTAATTTGCTCAAGGCTACCCTGTTTCCTGAGCCAGTGATCATCAGGTCATAGATACAGTCTCCTGACCCCTGTACGACCTATGCCTCCACCCACACTGCTATATCTGCAATGGGACACGGGTTTAGCTCGCTCTCTCACCTCCAGGGCAGCCATCCTGACCACTTGGTTGCTGTGGTAGAAGAAATTGGGCAGCACATCAAAGATGGAAGTCTCGGATAGGATCAATTTCTGGGAAGCGAGGGGGGAAAATTTACAGTCAGGGTTGCAGGGGGACAGTCCATGATCCAAATTTATCAGGTGTGATTTTTTTCCCTCTGCTACACGAGCACAGGTCCAAAGGTGCAAATGTATTGACTGCTTCTCTGCATATCACCACAACAACTTTCCTATACTTTCTTCTTATCATGATTATTTATGAGTAGAGCCCACCATTTTGTCTTTATCACACGACCCGCAAGGATTTACACTTGTATAACGGTTACCCTCCAGGGGTCCCTGTAGGCCCTCCGGGGGGGGGGGGGGGATATTATCATAAAAGGGCCGGCACTAAGACAGCTGATTCTACTTATCAAAGTACCCTGCTGTAGGTACTCGAACGACTAATATGGGAGCTGAGGAACCCCGTTTCCCTTTCTCTCAAACACTACGGTGCTGAGAAAGAGAACAATGCAATTTGGTTGGGGTGCTGCTCAGGTTGTGTTAGCAGTCAGGCTACGGGGTAACAGTGCTGCTCGGGTTGTGTTAGCGGTCAGGCTACGGGGTAACAGTGCTGCTCGGGTTGTGTTAGCAGTCAGGCTACGGGGTAACACTGCTGCTCGGGTTGTGTTAGCGGTCAGGCTACGGGGTAACAGTGCCGCTCGGGTTGTGTTAGCGGTCAGGCTACGGGGGTAACAGTGCTGCTCGGGTTGTGTTAGCGGTCAGGCTACGGGGTAACAGTGCTGCTCGGGTTGTGTTAGCGGTCAGGCTACGGGGTAACAGTGCTGCTCGGGTTGTGTTAGCGGTCAGGCTACGGGGTAACAGTGCTGCTCGGGTTGTGTTAGCGGTCAGGCTACGGGGCAGTGAAGTCACAGCGGGTCCTGCGCGACGTTTACCTGCAGGTTCTCGATGCAGAACTGGTGGCCGTACATATCGATGGCGGAGAGGGAAGATGGACTCAACCTGGTTGTGCCGTAGCTCGTAGGAGGGCAGGGTGGGAGGCGATCAGCACCTGGAGGAGGCGGGACAGACCAAAGTGAACGCCCGCTCTCGGATCCGGAGAGACGGCTTACATCGCAGCATCGCACTTACACTTACATTCATAAGCTAATGGCAGAAAAAAGGCACACCGTGAGCCTACTTGATCATGTTGTGAGTGCACTTGTCTCTGCTGTGAATGTGGAAAATACTTTAGATGCTTTGATTTCGCTTCCTAAACCTGGCTTTCATTAGTGCTCATTTGCTAATTAATTCAGGGCCTCATGTGTCGCTCTCTGACACAGGACGTCTCTGGAAGTGGCAGGGAGTTGAGGTGTGAGGACTGGATCGGAGGACAAACAGCTGCATGCGAATGAGTCACATGGTCCGAACCAAGCCACTCCCATCCCTGTCACTCATAAAACGGCGGCCGTACGCACACGCACTCTATGGCTGGTATGCGCCTACACACACACCCACACCACATTGACACACACAAATAGACACAGCACACACCCCCTTGGCTCCGCCGGCTCTTCCTGGCATCTGTGCGCTGCGAAAGGGCCAACCTTTCCAAGAGCAAAACAGGGAAGGCGGGGAAACAGGAAGCGCGGAACGGGGGGCTCACCTGGCGTGCGCGCAGCGCCACCTTGGCGTTGGTGGTCTTACTGAGCTGGGTCAGCTCGGTCAGGATGGCCATCAGCTCGTCGGTCAGCGTCGGGTCTCGGCCACTTACAGCTGATCCTGGAGCGGAGCAAAACGGGTCAGCCGTTGTTACCGATGCGAGCGCCCGTCAGACAAACAGTTAGGAAAAGGCAAGCGCTTCAAAAATAAATCGTGAGAAAATAAAACTTGAAAAAGCATACTGTATGCGGTCCGGGGGGGGGGGGGTTATTAAAGGGGCGCCTGTATGTATATCTGTGTGTGTGTGTGTGTGTGTGTGTGTGTGTGCAACCCTCAGTGTGGGTGAATGGAGGATGCAGGGGGATTTGCTGCTGGGGGGCTGTTGCTCAGAAAAGACCTCACACCTCACTGACAACCCCACAGTAATTACACACTTGAGCGCCTGGACTGTGAAGGAAACTGAAGGCCTGAGCAGAGGCCCAGCTGCCAGTCTCCCTCCCCATCACCAGAGCCCTGATTACTGCCCCCCCCCCCGCCCCCCCCCCCCCCAACTCCGCGCCCCCCAAGACCCCCCCCCCCTCCCTCAATCCTCACAGGAAATACCGCTTTGTGTCCCGGTAATGAGATTCTCTCACACCCAGACTTATTTACAATACCAGCCAGGGGACACGGAAAAGAGAGGAGGGAGAGAACAGCTCACCGCCTATATCACTGCCCCATTATGACCTCTCAAAATATCAGAGAGAGAGAAGAGAGAGGAGAGAGAGAGAGAGAGAGAGGAGAGAGAGGAGAGAGAGAGAGAGAGAGAGATGAGAGAGAGAGAGAGAGAGAGAGAGAGAGAGGGACAGAGAGAGAGAGAGAGAGAAATAAAGAGAGAGAGAGGGACAGAGAGAGAGAGAGAGAGAAATAAAGAGAGAGAGAGGGACAGAGAGAGAGAGAGAAATAAAGAGAGAGAGAGGGACAGAGAGGGAGAGAGAGAGAAAGAGAACGCTGAGAAAGAGAACGCTTTGCTGAAGTGAAAACTAATTTTGAACGTCAAAGAGAACTTGTTGGTCCTCGTGTTCTGCACAGTTTTTATCAAGCAACAAAAGACAATGACTGAACTCAGTGACAGAAAACATACAGGCACTCTATTTAGAGCCTGCTGGCCCCTCCCTCTCGCTTTCTCAACTCCGCCCCCCCATCCCCCCCCCCCCGGCCTGGTGCGCCAGCGTCCAGCCCCACTCACAATCAGCATGGTCACCAGCAGGTTCTTCTTGGTGACCTGGGCGTGTGAGAAGATGTAGTTCAGCACGTTGGCCATGTCTCCCTTGTTTTCCTCCCGCAGTGCGAACACGCACTTGTCGTAGTGTCCTGCAGACCAACGCAATTAAACACATCAGCGTGGGGTGTGCGCTGGCCGCTGTCTCACCACCGGGGACACGGGGGGCTGTGAAAAACAGAGCCTCGCTTGTATTCACACGCTCTGACACACACACACACACACACACACGCCACACGACAAAGACAGACAAACAGGCACGCACACACATCACAGACAAACGCTCACACACACCCACGCCACCGACACGCACACACCCTCGCCCAAACACAAAGACACACAAACATATGCACGCATGCTTAAATACATACTCAAACAAGCACAAACACATTCACTCACATATATAAACAAACGCGCACCGCGCGCGCGCGCGCGCACGCACGCACGCACGCACGCACGCACGCACAACCTTTAGCCAACAGTGGGAGAGAGGTGATTAAGAAGTCAGCAGAAACCGGGTCCTGTAAGCAAAGCATGGCCTGACCTGGATTTCACTTTCACTATCCCCATGATCTTCACAGGTTCTACACGGCCCACAACTCACTAAAGACCCCTGCAGTCACAGCACGCATCCACAATGTTTCAAATATACTGCCAAATGTTGAGGAAAAACAGTAGTTTCAGTCAGTGGACGAAGCGTACGTGTGTCAGAAATGCTGCGAGACTTAGCTTAAGCCAGAGAGGATGAGGTGCCCTCAATTTCACGGTGACGCATAACAACCAATGGCCAACAGTCATTTTGATATCTATCCTGTTTTACCCATTAAATAATTATCTGAAGGAAATTACTTTGGCTCAGCGCAGGTCATTGTTTCATGTAAAATCATGAAATTGAAATGACTTACTAGGGTCTAATGTTTTTTATATATTTTTTTTTTTTTTAAACATTTTTGGTGAACATGACATCATCGTTTGACTTCTTTGCCTGGTATCTTAACAGTTTTTCTTAATTTCTCAAGTTAATGAATACACCTAGTATGCCTGGAGCCCATCTGTATGTCTGCTGCACGATTCTGTCTGTCTACAAGGACACCAATTGCAGAACCAAATGTATTTTTATTTGTGGCAGAACCTAAAATGGAATTAACTCCGAGTAGATTATGTGGGGGGGGGGGGGGGGAAGCAATTAAATTAACCGTGAAAGTCTATTCATTTTATTCCAGGAACATATTTTTCAAGCTATATAGAGAAAACAAATATTGACTGAAGAACAAAGGCAGAGCTGGCGTTTGTGCTTGGCTGTGCCACACTGCCATCATGTGGAAATGTGTAGGAACTGCAACATCAGCCTTCTATAGACCGACTGATACAGTCAGGCATCACAGCAAAATTAAAGGGATTACACACAAGTTCCACACATCCACAGCTAATCCTCTCAGCTTCCTTCATGCTAAAGGTCCCGCTTATTTTTTATTTTTTTTTATTTTTTTTTACAGGCGAAGCTTTCACGCTGCAATGAGAAGCTAGAGGTCATGGGTCAGGGGTCCTCACCGCTCTGAAACTGCACCTCCACCTTCAGGTACTGTCTGAGCAGGTCCATCACCACCGCCTTCATGTGCCCCCGAATGCCACTCCGGTACCTGTAGGCCAAAACAGCCGGGTCGTTATCTCCTGCATTAAATTAATTAATGCAGGAGATTTTCCCATTTCTGACAATGTAACTTGAATGTAACCGACGTAACCCTTGAATGAGCTCCGAGTTATAGCAAAATAAATGACTCCCTCATTTATTTTGCTATAACTCGGAGCTCATTCAAGGGTTACATCGATTACATTCAAGTTACATTGTCAGAAAAGGGAAAATCTCCTGCATTAATTAATTTGTTTGCACGCAAGTGGGAAAAGTGTGTGCTTGTATAATAGCAAGCGAAACTGTCCAAACAATAAAGACCAGGCTGTAGAAATAATTATGATCACATGACCAGCCCTGCTCATTAACCCCTACAAGGAAAAGTACTGCATGTATGTTACATATTTGAGAGAGAGAGAGCACTGGTAAGGGGCAGTCGGACCAGTGCAGGGTATGGTATGGGAGAGTAAGGGGCAGTCGGACCAGTGCAGGGTATGGTATGGGAGAGTAAGGGGCAGTCGGACCAGTGCAGGGTATGGTATGGGAGAGTAAGGGGCAGTCGGACCAGTGGAGGGTACGGTATGGGAGAGTAAGGGGTAGTCGGACCAGTGGAGGGTACGGTATGGGAGAGTAAGGGGCAGTCGGACCAGTGGAGGGTATGGTATGGGAGAGTAAGGGGCAGTCGGACCAGTGGAGGGTATGGTATGGGAGAGTAAGGCGTAGTCGGACCAGTGGAGGGTATGGTATGGGAGAGTAAGGGGCAGTCGGACCAGTGGAGGGTATGGTATGGGAGAGTAAGGCGTAGTCGGACC
>CM056385.1:40792626-41022626 GCA_029718625.1 Synaphobranchus kaupii | reverse complement strand
CTTCATCACCTGACAGGGACCGCGAGACACTATTGACTCCTCGCATGGCAGGGCATCCCTGAACGACCTCAGTGCAGCCCTGACTATCCACTCACCTCAATCTCGGCGTAGCACTGCCCGGCGAACACGTGACCCCCGTCCTCCACGGTGTACTGGATCAGCTTCCCCGCCGAGGGCGAGCGCAGTAGAGATGGGTCGTTCTCCTTCTCAAACACACACGTCTTATTCCCTATCGTGATGCGGTACCTGCATGGAGAGTACGAAGAGCAGTAGGGAGTATTCAGTGTGAACAGTAGTACTCATAATACAGTGTGAACAGGAGTACTCATAGTGCAGTGCGAACAGTAGTACTCACAGTGCAGTGCGAATAGTATTACTCATAATGCAGTGCGAATAGTATTACTCAATGCAGTGTGAACAGGAGTACTCATAGTGCAGTGTGAACGGTAGTACTCATAATGCAGTGTGAACAGGAGTACTCATAGTGCAGTGTGAACAGTAGTACTCAGTGCAGTGTGAACAGGAGTACTCATAATGCAGTGTGAACAGGAGTACTCATAATACAGTGTGAACAGGAGTACTCATAGTGCCGTGTGAACAGGAGTACTCATAGTGCAGTGCGAACAGTAGTACTCACAGTGCAGTGCGAATAGTATCTCATAATGCAGTGCGAATAGTATTACTCATAATGCAGTGCGAATAGTATTACTCAATGCAGTGTGAACAGGAGTACTCATAGTGCAGTGTGAACGGTAGTACTCATAATGCAGTGTGAACAGGAGTACTCATAGTGCAGTGTGAACAGTAGTACTCACAGTGGTGTGAACAGTAGTACTCATAATGCAGTGTGAACAGGAGTACTCATAGTGCAGTGTGAACAGTAGTACTCACAGTGGTGTGAACAGGAGTACTCAATGCAGTGTGAACAGGAGTACTCACAGTGCAGTGTGAACAGTAGTACTCATAGTGCAGTGTGAACAGTAGTACTCACAATGCAGTGTGAACAGGAGTACTCACAGTGCAATGTGAACAGTAGTACTCATAGTGCAGTGTGAACAGGAGTACACAGTGCAGTGTGAACAGTAGTACTCATAGTGCAGTGTGAACAGTAGTACTCACAATGCAGTGTGAACAGGAGTACTCACAGTGCAGTGTGAACAGTAGTACTCATAGTGCAGTGCGAACAGTAGTACTCACAGTGCAGTGCGAATAGTATTACTCATAATGCAGTGCGAATAGTATTACTCAATGCAGTGTGAACAGGAGTACTCATAGTGCAGTGCGAATAGTATTACTCATAATGCAGTGCGAATAGTATTACTCAATGCAGTGTGAACAGGAGTACTCATAGTGCAGTGTGAACGGTAGTACTCATAGTGCAGTGTGAACAGTAGTACTCACAGTGCAGTGTGAACAGTAGTACTCATAATGCAGTGTGAACAGGAGTACTCATAATACAGTGTGAACAGGAGTACTCATAGTGCAGTGCGAACAGTAGTACTCACAGTGCAGTGCGAATAGTATTACTCCTAATGCAGTGTGAATAGTATTACTCATAATGCAGTGCGAATAGTATTACTCAATGCAGTGTGAATAGGAGTACTCATAGTGCAGTGTGAACGGTAGTACTCATAATGCAGTGTGAACAGGAGTACTCATAGTGCAGTGTGAACAGTAGTACTCACAGTGGGGTGAACAGTAGTACTCATAATGCAGTGTGAACAGGAGTACTCATAGTGCAGTGTGAACAGTAGTACTCACAGTGGTGTGAACAGGAGTACTCAATGCAGTGTGAACAGGAGTACTCACAGTGCAGTGTGAACAGGAGTACTCACAGTGCAGTGTGAACAGTAGTACTCATAGTGCAGTGTGAACAGTAGTACTCACAATGCTGTGTGAACAGGAGTACTCAGTGCAGTGTGAACAGTAGTACTCATAGTGCAGTGTGAACAGGAGTACTCACAGTGCAGTGTGAACGGTAGTACTCATAGTGCAGTGTGAACAGTAGTACTCACAATGCAATGTGAACAGGAGTACTCACAGTGCAGTGTGAACAGTAGTACTCATAATGCAGTGTGAACAGGAGTACTCATAGTGCAGTGTGAACAGTAGTACTCACAGTGCAGTGTGAACAGTAGTACTCACAGTGCAGTGTGAGCAGGAGTACTCATAATGCAGTGTGAACAGGAGTACTCACAGTGCAGTGTGAACAGGAGTACTCATAGTGCAGTGAACAGTAGTACTCATAATGCAGTGTGAACAGGAGTACTCACAGTGCAGTGTGAACAGGAGTACTCATAGTGCAGTGTGAACAGTAGTACTCATAATGCAGTGTGACAAGGAGTACTCACAGTGCAGTGTGAACAGGAGTACTCATAGTGCAGTGTGAACAGGAGTACTCACAGTGCAGTGTGAACAGTAGTACTCATAATGCAGAGTGAACAGGAGTACTCACAGTGCAGTGTGAACAGTAGTACTCATAATACAGTGTGAACAGGAGTACTCCTATTGCAGTGTGAACAGGAGTACTCACAGTGCAGTGTGAACAGTAGTACTCATAATGCAGTGTGAACAGGAGTACTCACAGTGCAGTGTGAACAGTAGTACTCATAATGCAGTGTGAACAGGAGTACTCACAGTGCAGTGTGAACAGGAGTACTCAGTGCAGTGTGAACAGGAGTACTCACAGTGCAGTGTGAACAGTAGTACTCATAATGCAGTGTGAACAGGAGTACTCATAGTGCAGTGTGAACAGGAGTACTCACAGTGCAGTGTGAACAGTAGTACTCATAATGCAGTGTGAACATGAGTACTCTCAGTGCAGTGTGAACAGGAGTACTCTCAGTGCAGTGTGAACAGGAGTACTCACAGTGCAGTGTGAACAGTAGTACTCATAATGCAGTGTGAAAAGGAGCACTCACAGTGCAGTGTGAACAGTAGTACTCATAATGCAGTGTGAACAGTACTCCTCTCAGTGCAGTAAGTTCAGTACACTACATACTGCAGTAGCCCAAAGGTCAGACTGTACAGCAGTAATCTAAACAAAGGAACCAGGGGCAATGGGGTGGAGCCTCACTTCCTGTGAATCATCATATGCTGACCCAAACGCCATTATTAAAGGGTAAGAAGGCTGGTTTAGCTGGTTTAGACCCCGCCCCCCTTTTTAAATTAGAAAAATTCAGAAATCTGCGCTTGATAAGGTAACATAGGGGCTGAGCTCCAGGTATCAAACAACGCCCATTCTAAAAGTACCAAAAGCCCATTCTGCTCTGGACAGCACTCACTGGCGGCTGCTTTGTTCCACTCGCTCTCTCGCTACCTCTCCCACTCACACACAAACAAACATGCTAGTTCCAGGTACTGCTGAGCCCCAAGTAGCTAGCCACTGCAGAGGCAGAAGCAATGGTGGAGAATGTGGCATGCATAGCCTCGTTTGGGCTTATAATGATGCGGCCAGTAAACAATAAATCACACGCTGTACAAATAGTTATAATAAACTATATAAAATATAAACTTGCTAGCTACTCCCAAATTCTCATCGTTGAGTTTCTCGAAGTTTCAGTGGTACCTGAACTTTGGCCAAGGTTGCCGATAGTTCCAAGTACGGATGATTCCTGAACTGTTTTGTGCAATGGAAACGGGCCATACCTGTCCACTTCCTCCTTCAGGTAGGTGGTGTAGCTGCTGCCGTCGTAGGATAGGAGCAGGCCTCCGTCACTCAGCCGGTGTACATCCACCTCCACACAGGAGCAGTTCATGATCACCACGTACGAGTTGGGCGACTGTCGTGTCACCTTCAGCACATACTTCGTGCCCTCGTAGATGAGCTCTACGTCCGCGGTGTTGAGCAAAGTATGGGCGGGAAGTACCTGACCCCTACAGAGAGAGAGACAAACAGGAAAGAAGCACTGTGAGCCTCTGACCTTCAAAACCTTGGACCAGACAGCACCCACGGTTTCCTTCTGAGAACAAAGAAAGAACAAAAGAGAGAATAGTCTCTGTACCTCTCCAGAGAGTGCAGGAAGTTGGAGACGCTGTTGCGGAGGTTGATGTCAGCCACATGAAGAGCCCCGCTCACGATGCCTAGCATGGTGTCCGGACGCTCTGCCTACGGGGCACACAGATGCCACACAGGTCAACGCTGGGTTCAGCAGGCCAATGAACGCGCAGACACACGCTATAACAGCCAAACATTAGGGCACTAGCACAACAGACATGAAAGCAAATATTCAGACAGAGGTGAGCTTAAACATGCTCTCTTGCTCAAACAGACACCCACCTGCAGATCGCACGCACGCACGCACGCACGCACACACACACACACAATAACCTCAGCACCAGTGCTCTTTACCTGCATCTTCTCCGCGATGAGCCGGTCCAGCCAGCCTGTGTCAATACTGTTGTGCTGGAAGCTCTCCGTCTCCAGCAGCTTAATGAGATACTCTACTGTGGTCCTGAAGTCCCCTCGGATGGACAACTCCTTCAAGGCTACCACCATGTTACTGAGTGGGCACGAGTACAAACAGTATGTTATGGAGTACACGAGTACAAACAGTATGTTACTGAGAATACACACCATGTTACTGAGTGGGCACGAGTACAAACAGTATGTTACGGAGTACACGAGTACAAACAGTATGTCACTGAGAATACACACCATGTTACTGAGTGGGCATGAGTACAAACAGTATGTTACTGAGAATACACACCTATACAGTTACCATGTTACTGAGAGAATAGACACCATGTTACTGAGGGGACACTTATATGAACACCATGTTAGTGAGGGGACACAAACTGTCACCATGTTACGGAGAGGACATATAGTCAGCACGTTACTGAGGGGACTCTTATGGACACACCATGCTACTGATGAGACACACAGACACAGAAAATAAAACTCATCAGCAAAATTTGAGTTATATTTTAAAAATAATAATTAACCGTAGCATTAACCCTAATGCTAGCTCCTGAACATAATCCAAACCCTGACTCAACCCACTACGACTTTTCCATTAAGATGGCCGAAAACAACATAAATATACTGAATCCAATCAAATGTCACTGCCGGGGTACAGTCACGATGCTACTTATGGGAATACATGCACATACACCATGTAGAAATTAGGTGTCTTATTTCACTGTGATAATGAGTTACAAAAAGAGTTTTCAGAAGTCAAAAAACATTAAACTTTAACATTTTTAAAGTGCAAATTTCAATGCTATCAATAAACCTAAGAGGAAAAGGCTGGGAATTTGTCCAATAAACAGAAGTAAAAGAGGAAAGGAAGATGAGATAACACAGGTTCCGCACTCACGAGATGGCCTCCTCCCGATTCTCCCCCCAGGAGAAACAGTGTCCGAACTGCGAGTCAGCGAACTCGTGCAGCCCGCCAGCAGCCGCCACACTGAAGTAACCCCACACATTCTTATTGCTGCGGAAGTTCAGCTCCTGCACCGTGCCCGAGCTGGGCTTAAAACCCTGCAAGACACCCAGAGAGACCAAGGCTTACCTGTCAAGGCTTAATTCGCACCGCTGGCCAATCACAAATCATCACTTACACCCTGTCCCTGTAACCATGGCAGCATGTACCTCGTCAGGGTTCTCGCTGGTGATGCGGGCGGCGATGACATGACCCCGGGGGGAAGGGGCTGTGGACAGGCCCTCGAAGTCGATAAGTGAGTCCCCCCAGGGCTGCACCCCGTACAGCATACGGATGTCCTTCATCCGATGGAGGGGAATCCCCATGGCGATCTGACGGGCACAGAGAGTCTTGTCACCACAGCAACAACGGAGCACAGGGCCAACCCCTTCCAAAAACAGCATCATGCATGCCCTTAAAAAAATATAGGCCTTCTGGCAAATTTGCGTCAAACCTTTGTTGCCAGAGGTTTGCGGCAAGGCTCATATTTTCACGTGCAAATTAGCTTTGTGGGAACTGCCATTGTTGCAAGAAGAAGTTCACCAGAATTTCACTACTACTAGCAAAGTCTGGCAACATTTGCAGTAAACAATTTAGATTGTGGCAAATGCGCTAAATATTAGCTGCAAGTTTGCAGCAAACTATCCAGTTTTGTAAGAGTGCCAGTCTACCGCCAACTACCCCATTTGTCACAACACAGATTTGAACAAAAGAGAAACTCTTCAATATTGCATTAGTGTTTTCTCCCCATCATTTTACTTATCATATAAATACAAAAAAGGTCACACAAGCACCGCGGGTGTCTATACCTTGCGTTGGCTGTGGGGTTTACACATGAACGCAGGTGTGGTTGCAGATAATTGGTCATTACAAACTAAGCAGGCAATTGGATATGCAGCCCCATGTTGGGTGCCAAAAATTATTTTTAAAAAGAAAACAAAAAAACAAAAGGGTCACACAAGCTGGCTTTAATTAAGAAATCATTAGAATTGTTTTCTCAAAAAAAAAAAAATAAATAAAATAAAAAATAAAATAAAAATCCAACAGAGAAAACATTAATAAATTTCCTAAAGAATATTCAGTGGCCTCATGGATAGTGGAGTGTAAAGTCAGTTTAAAAGTGGAGTTAGGCATCTGAGAAAGGGGATGGTGGTGACCATTTTCCAGCTCTGATTGTTAGCAGTCTGAAAGCGATGTGGGCCAGAGGCCCTACAGTGTGGAACACAATTGTGGCATCAGGAGTGGTCTGTCCCTTGCACAGGCTCGGCCTCTTTAACAGCGCTGTCCTCTGGCCACAGACGACTGACCTACATAACGCGGTCACATGACAGGAGGAGGGCAAGCCGCTGTATGTGGCGCTCGGAGCAGGGGCCCATGTATCCCTGCGCTGGCTTTTTCTGAGTGCCGCCTGTTCCCATGGAAACCGGGCTGCCAGTGCTAATGCTCGGCGCCGGGAACAATGAGAAGCCGCTGGTGGCACTGGGCCTCTCAGGGGCCGTGGCCCTTAGTGTTTACAGCAGCGCTTTCACACAGCAAGGGCCTCAGTGCGCCCTCTAATCTAATGGCCTGGCTTCTCTCTCTCCCGTACCCTGTAACACGCACACCCTGGTACTGAATTATATGCACCCATTTAGACAATGGTACAGCCACACATTGGCTTGTGACCAGGCCTCATCTGTAACGTTTCTTCACCCTAGCTCCCCAGTGGTGGAACAAACTCCCCATTCCTCTATGTTCTACTCCAAAACTGCCTGCGTTCCGTCGCGGCCTGAAGACACACCTCTTCAGACTCCACCTTGACTGATATACCAATCTAGGACCTTTTTCATACTACTTGTTCCCTGTGTTTTTTGTCTGTAACTGTTTGATGTTATAGTATCTAGAATAGAATTGTAGTACAGCTGATTTACCCAGAGCTTACTGTGAACTACACTCAATGTTCATTACTAGGGATAGCTGCTACGTTCTGTAGTTGCTTCGATGACCTTCTGTATGCACTTATTGTATCTGGCTTTGGATAAAAGCGTCTGCTAAATGATTATAATTATAATGTAACGTTACTCACCTGTAGCTGGGCGGCGGGCAGGTTGACGTCGGCCACCATCTCGGTGCAGGGGTGCTCCACCTGCAGACGGGGATTGAGCTCCAGGAAGTAGAAGCTGCTGTCCTGGCTGTACAGGTACTCCACCGTCCCTGCGCTCACGTAGCCCACCATCTTCGCCAGCTTCACCGCGCACTAGCAGAGGAGACAAACGGTCGCTCAAGCCGAGCACAGCCACGGCCAACGGGCCCCTTTGAATTCTGCACTTTCCAAGCCCGCGAGAGCGACGTACCCTCTCCATGTCCTCGAACACGTCGGAGGGGGCGATGGTGGCGGGCGCCTCCTCGATGATCTTCTGGTGTCGCCGCTGCACGGAGCAGTCGCGGCCGAAGAGGGAGATGGCGTTGCCGTACTGGTCCGCCAGGATCTGCACCTCCAAGTGGCGGGCATGCTTGGCCAGCCGCATGACAAAGATGGGAGAACCAGGGACCTCGGTCTGGACCTGCAGACGCACAAACACAGGCAGGGAGGGTCATGGAGTGCTAGGTCAATGAACACAACCTCAGTAACTGAATGCTGGGATGCAACATGGCAAGCTTAACCTACGCCGTTTAAATCTACAAAAGAGCTATATTCATATAATTGCATTACATCTCAATTTTAATTACATCTCAATCACTCCTCATTATTTATTGTATTGTATATTACTGGTAATTGTATTGCAATTGCAAACAGGATTGCAATTGATATTGGTGTTGCAGTTGGTATTAGTGTTGCAGTTAATGTCGGTATTGAGGTTGATGTTGGTATTGCATTTGATGTCGGTATTGAGGTTGATGTTGGTATTGCATTTTATGTCGGTATTGAGGTTGATGTTGGTATTGCATTTGATGTCAGTATTGAGATTGATGTTGGTATTGCATTTGATGTTGGTATTGAGGTCAGTGTTTCCCCTAGATTTTTTTTCAGGCCGGGCGGTGAAAGTGCGCCATTTTGCGTAGAGGCGGAAACTATAATTACACCCTCATAATATCAGCGCTGCCATTGAAAATTTTAATTAGGCCTAACGGGAAACCGAAGCTGTTTTGGCAAGGGTTTTTCCAGATGCTATTTTGATCATTCCCGCATTCTGTGGTAAGGGAAATATTGCAGCTACATAAAAAATAAAAAAAAGATTATATATATTAAAAAAAAAAGAATAATATAAATTATTTTATTTTTTTTCATTAAAATTATTTATTTTCCCTCTTGTCCAAGCCGGGCGGCACGTGAGTTTGGCTGGGCGGGCCGCCCGGCCAAGATAATGGTAGGGGAAACACTGGAGGTTGATGTTAGTATTGCATTTGATGTCAGTATTGAGGTTGATGTTGGTATTGAGGTTGATGTTGGTATTGATGTTGATGTTGGTATTGCATTTGATGTCGGTATTGAGGTTGATGTTGGTATTGCATTTGATGTCGGTATTGCATTTGATGTCGGTATTGCATTTGATGTCAGTATTGAGGTTGATGTTGGTATTGCATTTGATGTCAGTATTGAGGTTGATGTTGGTATTGCATTTGATGTCGGTATTGAGGTTGAAAAGACCGAAATGCTGGTTTTAGGTCCAAAAAAACAAAGGGAGAAACTGGGTACATCTACTTTAAATTTCGATGGTTGTTTAGTTGTTCCAAACTCAGCTGTGAAAGACCTAGGTGTTACTATAGACCCAGATCGAACCTTTAGCATGCACATAAAAAACATATCAAGAGTAGCTTTCTTTCAGTTAAGGAACATAGCTAAAATAAGGCGCTTCCTATCAATAGGGGACGCAGAGAAACTGATCCATGCTTTTGTTACGTCTAGGCTAGATTACTGTAATGCCCTGCTATCTGGCTGCCCTAAATCCTTGCTAAATAATCTCCAGCTTGTGCAGAATGCAGCCGCTCGCATTTTAACTAGAACTAAGAAATATGAGCATATTACCCCAGTACTAGCATCACTTCATTGGCTACCAATTAAGTTTAGGATAGACTTTAAGGTTTTGCTTCTGACCTTTAAAGCTTTAAATGGACTTGCGCCAGTGTATATATGTAATCTGCTTTTACCATATAAGCCAAAAAGATCACTCCGTTCCCAAGACGCAGGCTACCTAGTAGTCCCAAGAATATCTAAAAACTTGACGGGTGGTAGAGCTTTCTCCTACAGAGCGCCACTACTGTGGAACACCCTGCCAAAATTTATAAGGGAATCAGACACCGTCTCAATATTTAAGTCTAGATTAAAAACGCACCTTTATGATCAGGCTTATAATGAGCTATAGTCTGGAGACAGGACCAGAGAAGCATTTAGCCATAGAGTAATGTGGGGTGGCATCCTTTCCTTACTGTCACCTGTCAACAGCTGTGACCCCATCTTCCTGGGCTGGCTCTTGATAGGTGGGTAGGATTGTTTTCCCTCTCATGACTGCATGGTTTCTCAAACTCTGTCTTCATAGCTATGCAGCCATAGATTACTCCTGGCGGGGGCACTTGTCCAACCCTCCCACCCCTTCCCCACCCCCCACCCCCCACCCCTCCAGTTGGTGCTCCTGCTGCTCTATTACACTTTCCCTAACTGTTTTCTCTATCTCTTTTTTTTACATTCTGCCGGCGGGGCTTATGCCCCGCATCTCGAAAGTTGCTGTCCGGCTTCCTGTCCATTGCCGCTTGCCCCTCCCTCCTTACCACCGCTGCCAGCTGCTCCCGCCGCCATCGGCGGCCGGTTCCCCACCATCACTGCCGCCACATCTGGGGTGTCATCTAGCTGCTGCAAATTATATTATCATGGACATTGGCTGTTTTGACCATGTTGGTCTTTAAGCCCTAGACCCTGAGCCGACCAGAGGAGGATGGGTTCCCCCATTGAGTCTGGTTCCTTCCAAGGTTTCTTCCTAGTTACACCAGGGAGTTTTTCCTTGCCACTGTTGCCTTTGGCTTGCTCTTGTGGGGGGTTTAGGCTGGGTTTTGCTGTGAAGTGCATTGTGACAACTTGTTGTGAAATGCGCTATATAAATAAATATTCATTGTATTGAGGTTGATGTTGGTATTGCATTTGATGTCGGTATTGAGGTTGATGTTGGTATTGCATTTGATGTCGGTATTGAGGTTGATGTTAGTATTGCATTTGATGTCAGTATTGAGGTTGATGTTGGTATTGAATTTGATGTCAGTATTGAGGTTGATGTTGGTATTGCATTTGATGTCTGTATTGAGGTTGATGTTGGCATTGCATTTGATGTCGGTATTGAGGTTGACATTGGTCTTGCAGTTGACGTCGGTACTGAGGCTGACGTTGGTCTTGCAGTTGATGTTGGTATTGAGGTTGATGTTCGTATAACTGTTGCTATTGCAGTTGATGTTGGTATAACTGTTGCTATAGCAGTTGATGTTGGTATTGCAGTTGATGTTGGTACTACATTTGGCGCTGGTGTTGCTGTTGCTATTGGTGTTGCTGTTGGAATTGGTACTAACAGAGCAGCTAATGCTCACCTGTCTGAAAAGGTTGGGAAAGTCGTCAGCACTGTTGACCTTGCGGATCCCTTTTCCTCCGCCCCCCTCGGAGGCCTTGACCATCACAGGATAGCCCACTTTCTCTGCAGCCTGCAGGGGTGAGGGACAGCACAGAGTTATTTCACCCCACACAGGCCCGCGCAGACCCGCATTCTTTTATGCGCTGTGTCGCCAGGGTTACCTTCAGCCCGTCCTCTACGTCGTGGATGCAGCCCTGCTCGTAGAGCTCCGGCGGAACGTTTATGAACCCCTTCTTCAGGTCAGTGTCTGCCCACTCCATAGTTAGCCCTGGGAGGGATTTAATTTCATGCGTTTTACCAGGCAACGCTCTTAGATATAAACCTGCTTTCCAGGGAAAGACTGGGTCACACTGCACATGTGATCAGATTAACGCACGTACTGCACGTTTAGGCTTCACGTACAGAATCTATGCATTACAGTGAAAACACTGGACAAAATCGCACAAAACAAGCAAGCAGGAAGTGGTTCAGTTAACATCATGCACTGACATATTGCGCATTCAAAATAGTCGCGTACAAAACACACACTGTACCCAGGTGAGAGTTGTGACTAACCGGAGAGAAAAATCTGAAATTTGATATGTTGTACCTTACCCAATAGCTTACTACTGGAGGTATGCATACTGAGTCAGGAACTGGTTTTACAATGGAGAAATCTCCATTTCCTTGAAAACTGTTTCACAGTCTACCGTGAGTATGTAACATTCCTCGACCAAATGAGCATGACAACCTGTTCCATTGCTCACTAGTGTCTTTTTCTCATCACTGCCCATATTAAGCATACAATTGGCTGTCCCTACACATTTTAGCTAGTTAACTGCTTTAGTCAAATGTTTCTATTTGTTAAAAGTGCAGCTAAAATGGAGTATTAGCCAACTGATTTAGTTCCTGGAAACCTCCATTCCCCAGAATGCACTTTTAAAGCACAATATGGGTCTAGGTTCAAACGACACACAGTATCACACAACTCGGCTAAGTGTAGGAAGGTTACTAACTACTTATATGTACAGCTTAGCCTAGTAGCATGATTCTGCATTATACAAGTGTGTTACAAAGAATGATCGCTCAACAGAAATAATAGTCTTTAAATCCACATGGGGGGGGGGGTGCATTATGGGAGTGTTAGACAGCCACAAAATCATTCTAAATTACCTTTAGTTCTCTTAGTAATTAAAACTGATCAAGAGCATTTTTCAAAATGGATACCTTCCCGCAGTAAAAGGTAAGAAACAATGTACATTCATTAATGTATACATGACATACATTTACATTTATGGTGCAGTTACATAGTTAAATGTACTTGATTGGGGCAATATAAAGCCACAGTCTTACCCATTCCGCTCCAGGGCAGAGTCGGGATGCCGGCAGCCTGGGCCACGATGGACGAGGCGATCTTGTCCCCCAGTGCCCACATAGCCTGGCTGGGTGGGCCTGGGAGAGGGGCACAGAGGGGGGGGAACAGCAGCTCAGACTCAGAATTCAGGCGGTGAAACTGAAGCCACAGTGCAGCCAGGGGGGCGTGTGCGCATGAATCAAGCGTTTTTCACGTTTGGGAGAGATAATGTGGCGGGGGTATGAGCGTAGTCAGGTGACTCTCACCCATAAAAGCGATGCCGTTCTTGTGCAGCAGCTCTGGAAGCTTTGGGTTCTCGGAAGCGTGGCCCCATCCCGCCCACACAGCCTGCGGAGAGGAGCAGAGGGGGAGCGCTACAGCGTGCGTGCGAGGCCAAACCGCTCAGCTAAGGTAGCGCAACCACGCGCGCGCGCATGCAAATGAGAGAATGACAACGGGGCCTGACCGGCCAGCCTGCCGCGTCTCACCTGTACAGGTATGCGTTTGGCGATGTCCAGAATGAGCTCCACATTGGCGTAGTTGTTGTTGTTGGTCCCTCCTGGGACAGGCACGTAGTGGTCTGCCATCTTAATGTACTCTGCACGCGTACACACAAACGCACACACACACAAACGCACACACACACACACACAATTAAATATTTACATATGCAAAGGAGAACACAATGTCATAAACTACCATCTGAAATAGTGTCAGGCTTTTTTTTCGGCCTAGTCAAGAGTTCCCTTTGAGTTACCCTTAAAAGATGGCTGTTGATGTCTAAAAAAATTATATGGTAGTAACAAACAAAAAGTAACCAACAAAAGCTTGACAATTATTTATGAAATGACGGTTAATCGACAAAATCGCATAGCATTCATTTCAGTGTGCAAAATAACATTGCAATTAGAGCTTGAATGAGCTGAATGACTTAAAGGAATATTAATTCACCTTGCCTTCTTGCCTCAAAAAGTTCACACCCCTCTCTATGATGAGAAAATATTTTCACAAAAGCAAAGAATCTGATGCATGAACCTCAAGTCTGGCTTTTACTACACAGGTAAGAACAAACAGAGGTCCCGGGCAGCTTGGGACTCAAGCCTGTCTGTTTAAACACATTTGGGAGAATTTCTCTCACGCTTCCTCCCGGAGCATTAGGCAGCTGTTTGGAGGCTGGGGACACGGCCACTAGCCCGTCACCGTCAACCGCCCTGATCCCCCAAACCCCGCCCCTACAACCAACACCCTACACTCACCGGCGTTGGCCTTCAGGTCCTCAGGGGTTACCATGACGACGAAGCGGATGGCGCGCTCATTCCGGAACATCTCATAGGCCCAGCGGCGGATGGAGCGCATGCACTTTACCGCCGCGATCCCATTGTTCGCGATGAGCACCTGCAGCAGATGGTAGACGCACGCGCAAGAGTGAGAGAGAGCGGCGTCATCTCGCGCGCCCAGTCAAGCGCGGCGTGAAGCGGGCGTCGCCATCGCCAAGCGGGCGTCGCTTACCTTCTCGATGACTTTGTTGCCTCCGAATCGAGTGACAAACTCGGCGGGCGAGGCCACGGTGAAGTCCCTCTGCAGGTCGATGCGCCGCCGGTCCCGGCCTTGTTTAACCAGGTGTAGCCCTGACATACTGGGCCTGGGATTGATATACAAAAAAAAAAAAAAAACATGGATGATTAGCCTGCTTCTATGTACAGACATATTCCCTCAGGTTAAAGTACAGTAATAAAGCAGAATTTACATTCCTGTGCAAAGGAACCCAGTACCGAATGTACCACACACTTGCACACTCATTCATCCACAAACATTTATCACTCCGTTTCATACATTTCCTTGAAAACACTACCAAAATTGGACGTTTTAAAGAGGAGCCACAGAACGAGGAGGTCTGAAATTGCGTGACGTTTTTCATTTCACAGAAATTTGTGTGTAATCACCTTACAGGCTAAAATTGGACCTGATACCACTAGGCAATCCGTTTCAATAGCGAAACATTATCAAATCTGTTTCGCTCCTTCCGTAAAAATACAATCTCACAAGTGACATTTTCATGCAAATACAAACCCACCCCTTTTTCTAAAAGATGCCGTTACTATTCAACAGAAAGTGATGACTGTGAATGAGGGGAGGGGGTGAATGTGGCTCTGTCTGCATTGAGCTCGGAGACAAATCATGACAACAAATCCCATTGTCCCCTGAGGAGAAAAAAAATGTAATCCTGCTTGGCGTAAAACTTAAATGTCATGCGAGTCACGCCAATTGCTCTCTGCATCTCTGCCAATCTGACGAACAGAAAGGCACTCTGTGCGATTGAGGTTTCGATTGTGCGTGCGGGCTTGCATACAGAGTAGGCTTTCGCTGTGAGCAGGCGAGGGTTAATTCCTGGAGTGCCGCGTGCTGCCTGAGCAGCAACACCCCATTGGGGAACGCTCGGGAGGCCACGCCTTCAGCCGAGCCGAGAGCCAGTGAGACGGGAGACGGGGGAGGAGGAGGAGGAGGAAGCTCTCCTTCATGCTCATCAGAAGGTGTGTCTGAATTGCTGCCTGTGTTTGGCCAGATCCTGTGGTCTGACTTCACGTTTACATGGAGGGCTGGGGCTGGCACGTGATAGGGGCCATCAGACTCGCTGAGTAAACAAGGATCCCCTCCTCCCCCAACCGACACCCATACAAAACCCCCTACTGGAATTACACAACACTTTGTCCTGACTGCAGGGGCTTTCTCATCGGAGCCAGAGAGGGGAGCGATGGGAGGGGGTGTTTCTTTGTCCTGTATTTCCTGTCTCATCCTCACCAATATGCCACTCCCCCTCCCACCAGCGAGACTCCCCCCACCGGCAATTTTAAACGTTGCGCCTCCTCTACATAAGACATGGCTGCTGTAGCCGAATACTGTCCGGAACATCTCAATTATAAACAGGCCAGCATGAACTCCACACATCTGTAAGAACATTACTGAAGCGATAATGTGGGGAGTATAAAAGTGCGTCAACCCAGTTTGGATCGCGATGCTAAAAGACCATGTTGAACTTTAAAATTCAAAATGTATTTAAAGATCTTTTTCTTTTTTTTTCTTTTTTAAATCTACTGGCCTGCCAAATTACACATTTGCACAAGGCACAAAGGGTAGTTGTGGTTACAGAACTATATTTTTTCCAGTGGAGGGCCAAAAAGATACAACGCTTGCTTTAAAATCGTTAAATAATTAACACCAGTTGAGGAATGATATACAATGATATACAATATTTTCCATTGTTTAGTGTTTTCTTGTCCCTCAGATGAAATGCTCCAAACAGCTTGTGCACTCATGCTAATCCACACCATAGTCTCATGCACAGTAGCTCATTGGTGTGGACCATGTATCACTGCCTTTGAGTGCCTTCTGAACATTCTATCCTATACAAATATTATATCTGTATATAAGGCACATCAGACACATAATCAATAAATTACACTGAAAAATACAATAATTATATGATCTTGTACCACATGAGCTCAGATTAAAAAAAAGAATTAAAACATCAGATTTTGCAAAAAATGAACTAACAAAAAGTAACCAACAAAAGCTTGACAATTATTTAATCAACAAAATGGCGTAGCATTAATTTCAGAATGCAAAAGAACATTGAAATTAGAGCAAATTAATGAGTTGAATGACTGAACGGAATAATAATTCACTTTGACTTTTTTGCCTCCAAAGGTTTACATGCCTCTTAACACAGGTGTGCGCAGCTTCGTTTAAGCGATAGCACCTGGACTTTCTACTTGCCCGTTGCTTATCAAGAGACTGAAAGTAACAATCTCTGGTTTGTCTGGGGCGCTGTGTAGTGACCGCTGACCGCGGAACGGGCCCAGGCCGTTTGCCAGCTTTTCTCTGATGATGCAAAGCGGTCTGCGTTGGAATTTCCACAGGCGCCACATAAAGGGATTAACTCTGGGAAATGCGCCCTGCTCTCGACCGGGCCTTTCCCCCTCTCTGTCCTCTCTGGCTCCCTCTACTCCCGCCCCACACCCAACATTTTGACTTTCAGTCACTGTGACACTTCTCAACCCTTGCCCAGACTGGTATTCCTTAGTTCAGTAATATTAAAAATAAAAACGGTTGAGATTTTCAAAGGGCCACCGGAGCTCTGTCTCGTTCCCTTCAGCCTCAGCAGAAATGCAATTGAGATTAACGTGAGGCATGCTGAGAGAGAGAGAGAGAGAGAGAGAGAGAGAGAGATTGAGAGAGAGAGAGAGAGAGAGAGAGAGAGAGAGAGAGAGAGAGAGAGAGAGAGAGAGAGAGAGAGAGAGAGAGAGAGAGAGAGAGAGAGAGAGATTGAGAGATTGAGAGAGAGAGATTGAGAGAGAGAGAGAGAGAGAGAGAGAGAGAAGAGAGAGAGAGAGGAGAGAGAGAGATTGAGAGAGAGAGATTGAGAGAGAGAGAGAGAGAGAGAGAGGAGAGAGAGAGAGAGAGAGAGAGAGAGAGAGAGAGAGAGAGAGAAAGGAGTAATAATGATGTGCTGACCTCAGGTTGTGCGTGGTCCCATCTACGCTTTCAAAGCCCTGATCGAATAGGCCGTCCGAGTTGACGGAGGAAGGCGACAGAGACCTCTCCTTCTCCCGCGCGTCCGTTCTGCCTGGGATATCGTCCTCGGAGTTCTCCTCGGACACGGAGCCGATGATGAAGTGGGAATGGTGGAGGGTGGCCGCGGCGGGCGGCTTCGCGGTAGGGGGCTCCTGCTCCGCCATGTGCGGCTGACCTTGGCAGGCCTCCGAAAACTGCGGAAATCAGAAGGAAGAGCTTATTAAGAAAGAAACGGAGCAGCAAAACGAGCCAGGGGTCAGGAATCGCCAGGGCTGTGAGGGAAAAGTCACAGATGAGGCAACTCAAAACGCACAAGCTAACAGCGCCAGTGCCTCAAAGGGAATGACTGTCAGCCGGCCTCCTGCCCAGTATTGAAACACGACATGAGGTTGCATCACTGCTGCTTCACCAATGGCCATTGACTGTAAATCTGCCATCCTCTTGAAAGACTTAAGGCTATTCAACTCAGCATTTTGCACCTTGTGCACCTGACCCACGGGCATGGCTGGAATAGTTTTGCGAGGGCAAATGAGGCAACATAGTATGTGGGAACCTGAGATTGCAAGAACCAGGGGGGTTTAAAAGAGTGAGCACCGGGATATATACTGTTCCTAACGGTTATAGGGGTTGTCAATCCTGGGCCTGGAGGGCTGCACGGTCTGCTGGTTTTTTTTGTTTTCACTTTAACATCAGCAACCATTTCAGACCCAAGAAACCAGGTGTGGTGAGCTGTGATAAATGGCTTCAATTGCTAAATTAAGTGCTGAGTTACAATGGAGTTACAATCTCCTGCGCCCCTCCAGAACCAGGATTGAGATGCCGTATTTTACCTATGAAAATACCATGACATACCATGGGAACAACTACTCTCACTCACAGTTTCTCATGAATAAGACAGGAAAAATAAGTAAATTATCATTATGAAAAGAAATACTTCATAATACAGTCATAATCCTATTAATGCTAAAGCATTTTACTGGTTCTGAAGACTTGTAGGTCTGACAATCTTGCTAGAAAACCTGGAAAATCTGCATTTTTTTTATATGGTGTCCTGCCAATACCACAAGTCAATGCCACATTATGTGACTGAGGTTATCACCTGTGCTGTATGACCTCATATTTCACAACACAAATGCACATATTGTCAGTCTTCACCATTTAAAATCTGCTTTGCAGTGTTGGGCCACAACTGTTTATATTTTATTGGGTAATATAAGTGGGGGAAAAAACGAGTGAGCTCTACCTTATATCAGAGTACTATGCTCGTGAAAGAAATCTGCATGAGGGTGCGGTGCGCTGACTTCCAGGAATTCGTGTCAAAGTGAGTGCTTATTGCAGCACAGCCGAATAACAGGCCAATCAACTGCAATTGGCTAAATAAAAAAACACCGCATCGACTATGAGTACATACGTCATTAATACCACGTTATATCTCATGTTCTCTATTGCAGGGGTTCCCAAACCGGTCCTGGGGGACCCCTGTGTATGCTGGTTTTCATTGCAACCACAGTTGCAATCCCAGAATTTTAACAAGCTGTTAATTTTTCTTAATTAGGTGCTTGTCATGTTTGGAGGAATTATTCACCCTCTTAAGCCACATTATATCAGAAATAGCTATGGATGCCATGTAGAATAAACACCCCATGTTCACATTGTGCTATATTATTTTAAAAAGATAAGAAAATTATTTAACAGATCCATTTAAAGACTGATTTGAATCAATAGGCTCCTAATTGGTGAAAGTGTGGACACATGGCCACTAAAACTAACCATTTGGTAGATAATGAAGAATTCAAATACAAAGTAAATGATAACGAGCCAAACCTGCATTGTGTTAATAAGCTTAAAGAAAAAATAGAGTGTTGAGTGTTGAACACATGTGTGTTGAACACACACATGTGTTCAACAACCTAATTAGGAGCCTATTGATTCACTTCACTCTTTAATTTGAGTGAAAATACATTATTTTGTAACCTCTTTTTATGTAATTTCTGCAATATAGCACAATAAGCACAACGAGACATGGGGAGTTTTGTTCTACATGGCATGCATAGCTATTTCTGACATAATGTGTCTTAAGAGGGCGAATAATTCCTCCAAACATGAAAGCACCTAATTAAGAAAAAATTAACAGCTTGTTAAAATTCTGGGATTGCAACTGTGGTTGCAACGAAAACCAGCATACACAGGGGTCCCCCAGGACCGGTTTGGGAACCCCTGCTCTATTGGACACGCATGGACGTTCACAGCCAGGACCGTTTAGGATGTAACTAGCAACGCAATTAATGGTGGCTGACTAGCGATCACGGTTTCAACTAAATCTACCTAGCTAAAAGTGCGACTATTCACACAAACTGACTATATGCGCTTCTATATGGCTTAATATCCGGTTCCAATATTGCCTCAGAACATCTAAACAGGCACAAAGGTCTTAACATGAACGTGGGTTTTACTTAAGTTAAATATATGCCTAGCTAACGTTACTGTGTAGATGGAAGTGCTTAGAATTTGACAGACACACCTAGCTAGTAGGCTAGCTAGCTTGTAAGACCTGTAAAACTCGCTCCTCACATTGCAAACCGCTGTTTATAACGAAGGAAACGTTACAGGCTTGCTGTACAAGAAGGAATAAACATGACTATCTAGTGAAAGGTGTAGTTGGCCAATTATATATAAGAATATATAATGAATTGATGAATATATCGCCTTTAACTAGCTAACAACGTACTACATAACACTCCATTAGCATACGGTGTCGAAAAACAAATTTTATTTCACAGCAGCGTGTTCTCGCTTGCTGCGTCTGAATATTCACGAATGATGATATTTCAGTTCGCTGTATTGTTTAAAAGTCAGTATTTGACCCGTTAGCTGATATCGAAGCAACAGATACATAGAAAGCTAGCTTACTACTTAATGACACCAGTTTGTGCACAGAAAACATTATGATGTACGTCAGACAGACACTGGGTGGGTAGCTGACTCAGTGGAAGGGCAGTTAGCTATGCTATCTAACGTTAGATATCTAAGGAGCTTATCTGAGTTACTCACCGTGAGCTACAAATCGGCAAGCAATCCTGAATCGCTGGTCCCCGAAGTATAATTGTCAGTTATATTGTAATTATTCAATGCAGGTTTAAGGACATTTTGTTTCCTGGTGATGGCAAAATCATATTACGGCTAGCTGGTGCGTTAGATACAGCACACGCTTTGACAGCAACATCAGAGGAGTGGTGTGATGCGGTACAGGGTTACTGCTGGCCATTAACCCCTGACCCCACTTGCGTAGACCAATCAGATTTGTCAAGATGTCAGGGGCGGGCAGAGTGAGGCAAAAGTAAAAGGAGGTGGTGCCCAATGAGCGCTTCGTGCCTCTGTCCCACGTGTTTGCTACAGTATGGTCTGATCCGACCACCTACTAGAGCTACAGTCTGTTCTTTATGTTAGCAGAAGTGCTACTTGCTGTGGGGATGTATTTTTTACAATTGAATTTAAATTAGATTTATAATCACATTATTCGGGAGCTTTGTGGAAACTGTGGGGTAATGAAAATCACATTTCTAACAAAAGTATTCACAATGCATCATTTTCAGATGTACATTATCTCTATTGCTCCCTCCAAACACGAACAGATAAACGCAAATATAAAGTAATGATCAAGTTTCTTTTGTCAGGTGATGTATAATTTAATTTACCCATTAATTTAACCAATTAATTTACTCAATTTAGGTTCTTTGCCTTGACATAATGGTTAAAGTTTTTATTTTTTATTTTGTAAGTGTAACAAATTTGTAATATAATGACAAGTTTTATCTACTGTCTGGAGCAGTAAAATGCAAACACTGAACAAGAATAAGAAATAGAATATAACATCTCTTTTTGGATTTTGCCAGCAGTGTGCTGTACCATCCACCCATGATAGTGATAATGGAAAAGGAGGTCAGCTTGTATTGCACCAGCAGCTGCTGAAGGTGCCAGGACACTGTGCTCCCATTAAACATACAATGTTGTCACCACTTGGGCACCTAACCGAGACAAGCCATGCACTGGTGCCAATTCAGGGCAATTGTACAAAGTGAGGTAACTAGAGAACAGTGGATGATAGGCCAATTTAGACTGCTTGGTCAGCAGCTTTGACAGAAATATGGCAGGTGTAAACCAAAGTACTATATGTGAAATGATAGATATCTCACTGTGCCGATATTTTCTAAAAAGGAGTTTCTTTTAGTGTGTCCATTGCGATAGGTACTAGTTTATACTGGCATCCTCCTAAGACCCGGCAATTCATTGTTGTTTTTGTGCCCTGTAGGGGACACAAGTCTCTGATCTTATTCTCAAGAATCATTGGGATGGCAGGTATGCCATCCGCCAAGTTACGGCTTGGTGGGGCATGCCCCATACCTATACAGCACAGAGAGTTTGGCACTTTTCAGGGTTTCCTACAGAAGTAACCACAATGACCATAGACTCTCAGCCCTTAAAAACATGAACTTCTGTATGTTCTGACCTCATGTAACCACACAGCATTCAGATACAACTTCACACATCCACACAATAAAGCCCCAAACTTGGGTTATTTTGCTGTTTTGCTCCTTCCTCTTCTGCTTCTTCTTCTTCCCATTTTCCTGCCAAACTGCCTGCCTCCGTCGCGATGTTATCCAATGGGGAGAATTATTATTTGAGGGTATGGTTCGTATACCTGCTCATCAAGCTTATCGTCCAATAAAAACGCTTCATACTAATGTTTTTTCATGTTAATGTAGCTAATGGCTTCATGCTTTCCAAGAAGCTACTGTGGTCTTGTGGTTAGAACTGCAGTCTCTCACACAGTGGATTTTGGGTTCAAGCCCAGCAGGGCTTTTTTTACGTCGTAGACGTTTTTGATCTGATAAATTATACTATGCTGAACCTACAAGGGACATAAAAAATATATATATATATTTTAAATATATTTTTACTGCAACATGTTTTAGTCATCCAGCAACATGTTTTAGTCATCCAACACACTTGTATTATGTAAAAGAATGAATGTACTTTTCTGCCGGGAGTGCCTGCAGGTCTGTGATAACATACTACTGGCAGAGTAGGTGTAACCTGCCCATTTATTGCCATGGTGTATACTGTCCAACAGTCATAGGTAACAAAGATGGAATCTTATGGGTGATTTTCTTTGGTTTGCCCCCTTCTACATAATACAGAAGCTAATGTCAGATCTTTTTTTTCATAACAGCATGTCTGTGGAGGTGATATGAGTAGGGGTGCCAAAAAAAAAACAACAATTTGGACAAAAATAACAGATGGCTTCAATTCATGGTCTTAGTTTCCCTTTCCTATGAACCAAATATTGTATTATCCGATTTCTTCTTTACTTCCGATATCAATGATATTAAAAATAGCTAAATGTATTCGTTCCTGATCCTGGCTAATGGCCATATTTCAGTTTCCTGAATGACCGCTTTTCTGTTTTTTTCTTTGGGGGGGCGGGGGAGCATCAATTAGCGTGGAGCATGAAGCAAGTTCTGTCATGAAATTCTTGCCGCATCCAACCAGTGCTTGGCCTCAGCAAACGCATTCTCATACTCAACCAATCAGATGCACACGTGCAGCGCCCCCCTGACCTCTCCTGTCCTGCTTTGCCTGCGCTGCTCCTGCACGTTCTGCTGCTGCTGTTCACCATCCATCATCCCAGCTTCCACCTGTTGTTCGGATCTGCTTCTACTATATACTGGGGGCTTTGGTACAGTATATCTCTTGTTTAGTAGGGGAGATGTGTCGTGCTCCCTGTTTGATGCTGGCGCGTGCACTAGAAGTACCTCGAGCAGATTCATTCAACACCAAACCAAAATAATTGTCTGTTCATTATAAATGAACTGATATATAAAGTAAAATACATAATTTGAATAGGTGAGTTGTCCTGATATAACTAATGCTGTTGCAGACGTCGGCTTTTACATAACATTTTATGGTTTTGGCTTGCTTTACAGACAAATTCATTTTGAAATAAGCCTGGCAGCCCTGAACACTATCCTCAAGCATCAAAAAACTGATACAGTAGTAGTCTTCGGTATGCACATGGAGATATACTCAATTATTTCGGACCCTTTCTCTGCCTTTAGTAAAATATTGAATTAAAGGACCATAAGTAAATTTAGGTTTTCAGGAGCAGCTGGGCTGACTCATCCTGTTAAGACACTGTTCTAGATGTGTCTGGCAGCTCTACAAGGTGGAGCATAATTAGTCACAATGTTGCTGAGGTGGGAGTGATTGTCTACACTCTCTTGAATTAAATTGGAGGAGGTTGTAGCAATGGTTTATGAATATATATTGATCACATACAGTGCAGTCCGTAAGTATTTGGACAGTGACACAATTTTTGTTGTTGGCTCTGTACTCCAGCACATTGGATTGGAAATGGAACAGTGACTATGAGGTTAAAGTGCAGACTTTCAGATTTAATTTGAGGATACATCCATATCAGGTGAACCGTGTAGCAATTGTAGCCATTTTTATACATAGTCCCCCCCCCCCATTTTAGGGGTCCAAAAGTAATTGGACAAATTAATATAAACTTAAATAAAGTCATCATATTTAGTATTTGGTTGCCTGTCCTTTGCATGCCATGACTTGCTGAGGTCTGTGACCCAAAATAGACTCTTGATATCTTATTTTCAGGTACTCTTACAAGTGATACTATAACCTCTCTGCATTTGAATGGATCTCTATGGGAATTGGGGGGCTGAGGGGACTAGAGTCAGCTGTAAATTACGCTGGAATAGTATGAAACATGTGGTTGGCTAAATGGCTGCAAGTCAGTGCTGTAATGTCGGCTGTAAAATAGGCGTTCGGTAACCTTACCTTTATACGGATACTACTCTCAACCTGGCAGTTGCGTTACTCTCAACCCGTTTCCTCTTATAGTTCTTAATTATCAATCAAGCAGTTCAGTAACTGAATAACAAACATCAATGAATACATCAAGTTTTTCTGTGCTAGTATTTTTCTTCGCATCATAAAATGGGTAGCACTTAAATATATGTAGTGACGGCCGGTGCGTTGGAAAAAGTGGAGTTTACAGGATTACTTGTTTCCATTTATTTAGCTTGAGTAGCCTAACATAATTCGCTGAATAATCAAGACCAATTTGTAGCCTATAATGATTTAGAAATGATAACGACAGAGACAACTTGAGATTGTTTAACAAGGATCAGGCAATAATCTGAATGCGTTAAAGTAATTAATTTTAAGAAGACACTGACATTAGTCAAAGCGATTTAAACATTAGAAATCATAAAATTAAAGAGGACAGCATCTTAAGTGTCTCGAATCGTTGAGAGCAACGCATAATTCAGGCTAGAAAAACTAATTTACGAAAGTCTACAAAACGTTGAACATCTATACATGGAGCATTTGAAAGTCAGAATCTTCGCATGATAACACATCATCATAAATGTGGATATAGAAAAATGCAACACAAGTTTATGATGCACAGAACAATAATGCTATCTCAAAATAACTTGGTAGCCTAATAATTAGGGTTTGAGTCCGAACGGCTAAGACCCTGTTGTTTTCCACTGGTTTTATTATTAGGGGGACCGAGCAGCTTAGCTGATGGTACGCTATTGTTTTTGTTCGGATTCTTCTTCTTTTTTTTTCTTCTTCTCCCCTTTCACCTAAAATTCCCGTGAGCTGGTTTGGCCTAGAATCACCAAACTTGGCAGGCTTGTTGGGATTACCTGGTGGCGCTGTCGTGCATGTGACAAAATTTTGACATTGACACGCCCACTGCTGTTGCCCCCGTTTGACCTAGTCACAAATTTGTCCGCCATTTTGGATTTTCCGCTAATTAGCATTTTTCGTAAAACACTTAAAATGCTACTCCTACAAAATTCAAGCAATTTGGTCTGTGCATTCAGCTCAAGGGCCTTCCTTAAGGCATTACTTGTCTAAGACTTTTGTCAAGAAATGGCCAAATGACGAGCCAATGAATTTTTCAGTGGGTGTGGCTTATCACATAAATGCTAATAATTCCAAAACCATTTGACAGAAAGTTATGAAACTTTGTAGGTATGTTAAGAGAACTATCAGGACTTGGCCACTCCAGTTGTAGCCAAATCGAGCCACGTGGTGGCGCTATAGATATCCAAATATAAAAAAGTATTTAAAAATTCACTAAAAATCACTGTTCCTTTGCAGAGATTTAAAACTTGCTACAGTGACAAAGGCGCGGATTTGGATCATAGATCTTTACTAATTGGGTGGGCGCTATCTTGAATTTGCCGCCATTTTGGTTTAAATGTACTCATCTATTACTTCTGTTTTTTCCTTAACCGCTTGGCTGATTCTTACGAAACTTGGCAAATAGAAGTTGTCACCTTACAAGCCCTCCCCAAATTTGGTGGCGATAGGCCAGTTGTTGGCGCTGTAGTGCACGTGACAAAAGTCTGACATTGACACACCCACTGCTGACCCCCCGTTTGACCTAGAGTCACAAAATGTGGGATACAGGTCCCTCATGATGAACAAATTTGCCTCAAGGAACCATAAAGTCAGCCATATTGTATTTTCCACTAATTAGCACTTTTTGTAAAACACTTAAAATGCTACTCCTCGTGTGTGCACTCAGGTCACGGGTCTTCCTTAATGCATTACTTTTTCTAAGGCTTAGGTCAAGAAATGGCCAAATGACGAGCTAATGAATTTTCAGTGGGCGTGGCTCATCACAAAAATGCTAATAATTCCAAAACCATTTGACAGAAAGTTAAGGTCTCTTAAAAGTCACATCAGAATGTGATCTCTGCAGTTTCAGCCCAATCGAGCTACATTGTGGCGCTATAGAGATCGAAATATAAGAAAATATTTAAAAATTCACTAAAAATAATTGACACGCCCACTGCCGATGCCCCGTTTTATCTAGTCACAGAATTTGGTGTACAAGTCCCGCTGCTCAAGCCCAACAAATTTGCCTCAAGGAACCATGAAGTCTGCCATCTTCAATTTTCCGCTAATTAGCATTTTTTTATTTAACCAATTTGCACGAAACCTGTTTCATCCCTTCGTACATGCATTACAAATAAGTTTGTGGCGCCGTAAAACAGCTCTACAGAAAAATATGTCACTGTCCAATGAATTATGGCTCTCACTATATTTCATACGGGGGTTTTAAGTATACTACATTTAGAATTTTTTTTGCCTACTTTCTCGTCCTGCCTACTCAATAGTAGGCTATGGAAGGGTGCTGATTCAGACAGAGCATGACATGGTTATTAAGGCTGCTATAGCTGAAAACATACTTGTAGGAACCATATTTCAGTTAAAAGTAAAATGAAAAGGCAAATGTATATTGAATGCATTGAGTTATTTAGAATATAATGGTATTTTTAATTTGATGGTAATTTTCTGCTAATTTTATTTGGATAAACAATAGCCGGTGGGGCACATGGGTAATGTAAGATGGCATCTTAGTAGCTTTGCTGCAAGACAATTTTTAAACTGTTTGCTTTGGATAGTGTACCTTTACACTAGAGACTGATGGATGATACATAAATTCAATTAATGGATAAACTAAAGATTTAATTAGGAAACAAATAAGAAATTCTAAAATGGGAGACTAAAAATAAGTACATTACTGAGATATTACAGTGTAATAATACAATTTATTTTTTAATAGAAAAATAGATTATTGCTTCAAATTAAAGAGAAGGGAGAGGTTTTAGTCTCACACCATGGTCTCTGGTTTGGTCATTCTGCTGTGAACCCCTATTCTATCAATTATCCCCGTGTGTAGCAACCGCTAGAGAATCGCCGCCACGAGCCCCGTCAGTCGGTAGTAGGAGAGAGGACGCCCCGCCCTCTCCAGGACGCGGCCCCTCCAAACCTGACCGTGATTCCAACTCGTCCTGGGCCGCACTTGCATGCGACGACTCTCTCTCCGAGCCCCTCCCGCCGGGAGCAGCTGCCAATTGCCGCTCCCTCAGCCACCGGCCATGCTCGGAATTGGCAGGACTGGGGATCGAACCCCCAATCCTCGGGGCGCAACTGCACAGACTAAAAAGTCTGTGCCTTTGTCCACTATGCCACCGCGGCGGCCTTGCTTTTATATTCTTAAATGTATACAGTATACTTGACTTTCTTTAGGCTTTTAACGGCTCAAACCCCCAATTGCCGCTTGCGGCTATATTTTACTTATTGTTCTTGGTTATTGAGTTGTAGTGAGGTTTGGTCACTTTTATTCAGAATTAATTAAGTTCAACACTCAATTCTATACGTCAGTAGAGCCCAACTTAGTGAAATAACATAGACATGACAATGGGAATGACATATGTTTTATTGGCTAAAACTATGAATATGTGAATAATAGAAACAATAATTGATATAACATGAGGAATATATTCTATGACATAACCTTAATGATAATGATAATTATGTGATGGCTAAATATAGAAGCTAACAGTCCTACCATTAACAAAGTTTAGTTTGTGTTATGGGTTAATGACATGCTAAACTATATTTTGTGGTTAGCTCGTTTTATCAGTCTCATAAATATAAAGTTTTAACAGTGTAAAACTATAAGGTCAGGGAAATTTGCTATTCCCGACCAAAACGCGCATAGCAAAACAAAATACAAACAACAGTAGGAACCAGCAGTAAAAATGACCTCAACTGGGTATTACAGGTCTTATGCTAGCCTATCAATTGATGTCAGTGCTAAATAAAATGCGTTTCAATACTTAACGGTAACAAAGGGAGGCCAGTCCCGATTCCGTAAGTGATGTCAACTCGTCAGCTGGTCCAAGGTCCCAGCAGGTGTGTGGACTCCTGGAGACTTCTTCACCGAAGTCGGGTCACGACAGGTTTCCAGTCAGGTTGACGTGGACATGCACAGATCTCCACTTGGGTCCGGCCGCAAGAAAGACAGTAGAGGAACAGTTTGAAGAAACGTGTCCTCAAAACAGCTGTTGAAAATAAACCAGCTTGGTTTATTCTGTGGACGGTTGCAGGCCAACTCTGTCTCAGTGATCAGGTGAGATGCGGGTTGGGAAACGCAGAAGTCCGTCAGGGTTTTAGTGGTGCGTCTGGTAGGCGTAAGACAGTGTCTTTACCATCAGAGCCATCCAGGAGTGGTGCGTCTAGTAGGGGTAAGACTGCTTCTTTCCCACCAGCGCCACGTTGGTAAAGTTCCATGGGTTTTTATGCTCAATATTCCTTTGATCCCAATTGATAGATGGCTTTAGGGCACCCATACAATAGATTGGTTCATTTCCTTGGAACCATCAATAAATACAGATGGATCAGCCATTTCCAATCACCTTAGGGTGATTAAATTGGGGTCCCCTCTCTCCTTCTCAAAAGAGGGGGGAGTTCCTGCCCAACCCGGTGCCTGATCGATCAAGCAGTCTGTGTTCATCTCAGCGTCACATGAATAAGGGGACAGACACTCCAATGTGCCTCAGTTGATCAGGAGTGTTAATTGTGAATGACTCCGCAGGGAGCCCAGTCTCATGATCAGAAAGCCAGAGTCCCAAAATGTCCCTGTGTAACCATTACCTACAGAGTGAATCAATTATTTGATTGACAATCAGGCAAAGTAAATGGAAACAGATTGAGAGTGATCATACGTTAAAGGTTAAGTTTACAGAAGACCTAGTTCTACTCCCACGGTACGCCACTGCTGGAAGTCAACAAAGGTCTGAGGTATCAAACGAGCCTCCAACCATAGGCGGCGGGTTATTTTTTCGTTAGGGAAGGCTAGGACGTTATGCGGGGGGGGGGGGGGGGCTTTTGAAATTAACTTATTTCAAAGCTGTTCTATTTTTTTACAGAACAGCTTTGAAATAAGTGAATTCTAATTACCTTTTAAAGGGAAACTGCGTAAGAGGGGGGCCAGTGAGACGGGATTTAAATTTTTTTATTTTTTTATCGCGGGTTCATGTGTCATAAAATTACAGCACTTTATGCTGACGCTGTAGGTATGTGCTGGAAAAAGTGCTCAGAAAACTATGATTTAGCATGACAGTGAGTCGCTTGCAAGGAGAGTTTCAGTGATCATTTTGCGCTTGAATTGGGAGAGCGATACAATGTTGCAGTTTTGGAATGCGAGCGTGGACGTGGCGCTGCTACATTTGTATCCGAAATGTATCACTTTCCCTCTATTGAGAGGCCTAGGAGCGTAGCGGAAGTGTAGTGGGTTTTCTGCCTTGAAACTGGTATAAATTAGGGCATATAGAAACGATCAAATATGCACAAATATAATAGCAACCTATAAGGCGATCTAAAGTACTATATTCATTAAACAGAATATGTTAAACATTGGAATTTACAATGATTCAGTTCTTCCATTGATTTACACACTGAGAGTAGTCCATTACATCAACACACACACACACACACATCACAGATTACGGACAGACTGCGACTGAACAACTGCCATCAAATGCTGAGTGAGAACAGTCTGATTATGATATGCAACATTCCATTTTAGACCAACCACATCAGTGAGTGATCAATCAAAAGTAGCCTAGGTACACCAACTCAAAACTGACAATCAGCCATAAAACACACAGATCACAAGATCATTGTCGCTAGTAGTAGCTAGGCCTGCTCGTAGTCTAAGCAAAAAAAACAGGAACGATCGTTTGACTGCACTGCCAAACACACCCACAACCCCCTTCCCCTTCCCAACGCACTAGTGATGGGCAAAACAGTCCACTTCAGTGACTCGAATCACTAGAATCAGTTCATTAAAAAGATTCGTTCAAAAGATTGGTTCACCGAATCGTTCAGTGCTTGGGCGGAGCTCCGACTGCGTACTGCGTAGTCTGACTCACTCAGTGAACTGAAACGGCCGATCGGTTCATGCGGAAGTGCTGTCGCTTTGACAAACGCGCCAAACTCCGTTTACACGACTTTTAAGTCTTAACTTGCTGGGCCTGATTCTGGCAGTTTGAGCCGCTGATTATCACTCAGGATCACGTCACGTTAACTCACTGTGTCTAGTAGCCTTCAGTGAACGAATCACGACACGTTCGCTCGCAGAAGTCCACTCTGCACGTTCGCTGCCTCGCTCGGCGCCCGCCCGCCCGTGAATGATTCGTTCAGCACAGCAGAACTGGTTCACAGGGGACGAATCACGTTCGCTCGCGGCAGTCCCTCCCCCTCCCTGCACGCTCGCTGCTGAGTCCGCGTGAGACCACGTTGGTTATGAATAGGTAGGCTACAGATTACCTTTTTTTATTATAGTGCCTACCTTTATTTTTTTCTCACAGGGAAACGATTCATGGACGATGTGTGTTACACCCGACTTACGACAGCGGTTTCATCTTCTCAAGAGTATTATTAAGGTTATTCTAAAACGTACTCGCGTGACTGAACTGATACTTTGGAACTTTGTCATGATTTGTGTTTGTGCGCGTGCAGCAGTTTATTTACTTTATTATAATTGCCATAATAGGTATTAAAATAAAATAAAAACATTGTGTCTGTCAGTACGCTATTTGTAGGCCAATTTAGGCTAATCGTTGTACATGCATTCTTTTCCGGTACTGGATTTAATCGTCAAGTCAAGTCAAGTAATTTTATTTATAAAGCACATTTAAAAGCTCCAGGAGCTGACCAAAGTGCTGTACAGGGTCTACAAAGCATGATAAAAATGCACATTGGCACAGTAGGACAATAAGACAAAACAGTATGACAATACAGTAAGGTGATAGACGCTGCAGTAAGATAATACAGTAAGACACAAAAAATCGTGTAGCCTAGGCTATCGTTGATTAGCATTATGAAATGAAAGATAAATGGTAATAATGTAAAACAGTGCGTTTAGCTACGGACCACATTTTGAATTCATTCTAGGTAGTCGTTTAAACTATTTTAATTCTATGATTAAGAAAAAATCCATCACACATAGGCTATATCTTAGTCAAAAGTAGCCTACTAAATTGTTAAATCAGGCCTATTACATTGATAAATCTTATTTCTCAGTTACATGAATGCAAAAATACTTTTTTGTTGTTGCAAAAAGTTACATTTTACCTTTGTGCAAATCACGAGCTCTTGGTTTGGATACAAGTTAATTGCGTTCTTCCTCAGTTCTTCAGTTGCACTCTCACTTTCAATTTGCCACTTGGCAGGCTGATACAAACTGATCATATATAGCCTCATTCTGACGGCAGCAAGAAGGCGGGAGGATAGAATTTGGCTTTCAGTTTCATTCTGATTCATGATTTGAAGTTCAAGCAAATGGCACATATACCAGTATCAGTTTATTGTGAACAACTGGTTCAACAAAGTTACATTTTAATGCTTATCACAACCATCATAGGAGATTGTTCTTCATAACATCAAAGTCTGTAACACTGATCTTTTTGCAATACAATCCCGTTGTAGAAAAAATATTCTCAATAAGCTTGCCTGGTTAAATAAAGTATTCATTTTAAGAAACGAATACATTGATTTAAACAGTTTTCTAAGCACAATTGAACCAAATAACAGTGTTAATAATGAATGTCCCTTATTAGTTTATAGGATACTTACAACTGCTTGAGATATAACATAAGATATATGTTAAATCAAGGAATGCCCCTTGTGGGTGTGGGACATTTCATGCAATAAATCATGTGATTTACAAAAGACTGGAGCCCTTTCACATTTACAAGAAGTCACATGATTTCAGACAAACTTTGCGCTACCGTTTAGTGATGGGCAAAACAGTTCACTTCAGTGACTCGAATCACTAGAATCAGTTCATTAAAAAGATTCGTTCACCGAATCGTTCAGTGCTTGGGCGGAGCTCCGACTGCGTACTGCGTAGTCTGACTCACTCAGTGAACTGAAACGGCCGATCGGTTCATGCGGAAGTGCTGTCGCTTTGACAAACGCGCCAAACTCCGTTTACACGACTTTTAAGTCTTAACTTGCTGGGCCTGATTCTGGCAGTTTGAGCCGCTGATTATCACTCAGGATCACGTCACGTTAACTCACTGTGTCTAGTAGCCTTCAGTGAACGAATCACGACACGTTCGCTCGCAGAAGTCCACTCTGCACGCTTGCTGCCTCGCTCGCCGCCCGCCCGCCCGTGAATGATTCGTTCAGTACAGCAGAACTGGTTCACAGGGGACGAATCACGTTCGCTCGCGGCAGTCCCTCCCCCTCCCTGCACGCTCGCTGCTGATCAGATCCGTTCGAGAGCTCAACTGAACTGAGAAATGAACGGATCTTTTCAGTAAGTGATTCAGTTCAGTTCGTTCACCCAAAAGATTCGGTCTTTTGAACGAATCATTCGCGAACGACACAACACTACAACGCACACACGCACACACACACACACACACACACACACACACACACACACACAAAACGCGCATCCAACTGCTGGCTGTATAATGCACCCATTAGTTTCCGAGGTACAGGGCAAAGTGGCATGGCAGCCAACCTGAGCATTAATTAATAATACCAACAACCTTCCCAGGTCGGAGGGGGCTTTAGCAGCGGTGCAGTCCATTGAGGGTGTGCATGCAGGCGGCGGCGGTCTCCCCTCGTCCTCGGACACAGTCTCCATGTAGCATGTGGGTAACGGCGGCGGCAGGTTTAAAACTCTCCCCTCGTCCTTCTCGGACACAATCTCTGGCGATTGAAAAACTGCCCCCGCCACTTCCTCGGTCTTCTCCGGTGAAACATAATTTTCCGTTTTGTTCGCGACCGAGAAAAACTTCCTAATATCCATTATTAATGAAATAACTCCAGACACTGTGAGCTATGTGTAACCTATACTCAGTGCAGGTTGTGCTAAATAAAAAAAATAATCTAACAAAAGCTGAGCTTTAAGATCATTTAATTTCCATTAATATTTTCGGAATTAAGAGTGCGGAGAACGAAGAGCACATGTATCCACAATTATAATGTTGATTAAAATGTGCACAATTTTGCGACGCAAGTTAAAATAATTTTATTACTTGCCTAATAGCCTAATTGAGGAGAACCGGCTACATTTGATGGCATTGAGTAATTGGTGAATTAAACGCTGATGTAGCCTATTGTTAATCAAGGAAACGGATTGAAAAATTATTAAGACCAATAATCAGTTTAAAGGGAAGTTTTCCGCTACCCCAATTTTCAGTTCAGGAGCCGCCACTGCCTATACTGTAGCCTAGTAGGCTAAACAACGTGCTCGTGCAAGACAATACAGCAACGTGGATGGGTGCAATCATTCTGCAGAAATCATGCATCTTGCATTTAACGTTTGTTTATTATAGCCTATGCATGCATTGATTTGTGCTGACAGATTGGTAGATACGCCTTAGCCTATTTCAGTTTCGTTATTGCTAGATGTGCAATTTGTAGGCTAGCCTATGCATTGGCGAAAAGTAGCAAATCACACACACACTCATGTATAGACAAGATTACATTTTATTGTATTTCAGAGATCACACACACACACACACACACATACACACACACACACACACCCTCCCTTCCACCTTCATACACGCTAGCTCACCGCAGGGGGCTGGTGGCACGTGCTACGGTTGGATCAAAATGATACATTTGTTACATTGTAACAGCGCTGCGCTGTTGGCTGTTTGCTGTCCGTTCGTCAATGAATACTTTTAATTTTAATGTATTTAATTAATTTATTAGGCATTTGGGGAGGCTAAGCCTCTCCAAGCCTTTTACATTCGCCGCCTATGCCTCCAACCATCACTCTGCTGCCAGATATGCAGTAGATGTGGATGGATCATTTTAAGGATTTCTTCTTCTGATATTTTTTCCATAGAGTTCAATAGGAAAATGAGTCAGGAGAAACAACCCTTAAAGTGATTAATCCAAGCATATCTGGCAGCAGAGTGATGGTTTGAGGCTTGCTTAATACCTCAGTTTTTTTAACAGATTGTCTTTCAAAAGCTTTTTTATGCGTACACAGCTGACTGCAAAGCTAGCACAGCTGTGAATGGTCTGAAAAAGGTTGTCCTGATCTTATCTGTTAGTGTGCGTGTTATCAAACGCGTATTGCAGCTTGAATTGATTGCATCATTGTTCTTACGTAGTCAAACACAAGTAAAATTGAACATGAAATAAGGTCAAAGGTCAACACGCTGCATTGGTGAGCTTCTTGATTTTGCCCATGCAGAATACCAGCAGCACCCTTGTCCCTTTTCTATCCCACCTTGGGCCTCCTTTAAAAAAAATGGCCTTATGATAAAATTGTTTCTTAAATAGTGGCTTACACAGAAAACCATGACTAAGTAGTTCTGAAGATTTGTTGCCCTCAATAAATAAGAATTGTCGCAGGTGTGTACAGCCAAAGCTGATAAAGAGAAAGAGAAAAAGAGAAAGGTGCCAAGCGCACTCTCATCCAATGCATTCTGGGATTGGGATAGCCCGTGAACCTAACCAGAAACAAGCGGGTTAAATAATAATAATAATAATAATAATAATAATAATAATAATAATAATAATAATGATAAAATTAATAAATAATACACAACAGTACATAGAGATTACTTAAAAACAAGCAGAAAGAAATCACCTCATAAATGAGAATGTAAGCCAGAAGTGATGGCTCACTTACAGGAAGATGCTGTGAGGCAGACTCTTGCCTGTTTCATTGCCTCTTCCTGGCCACACAAGACCCAAGTAGGGCTGGGTATCGTGTGAAATGTTCTGATACCGGTTCCGATACCGATGCCGATACCAAAACAATACTTTTCCCGATGCCTTTCTTTGCTGAATGTAAACAATTTTTTTTACAATATGCAAAAATCTTTCTCATTTAACAAAATAAGTCAAAACTCCCCAAATGCTTCAGTGACTATGCTTCAGTGACTAATGGTGTCTACTCAAACAACTGTATAAAAGACAGTATAAAATGAACAAAATTATGATTTAAACCAAACAATATCTGATCAAAGAATAAAAACAAGAAAAATAGTCTGAAAGCCCTCCTGGTGGAGCTAAAACTTTTGTACTTAACAGATAATTTCAGAACATTTTTACGGAAAAGTACTGAAAATTGGCACTGAATGCTTGATACTCAGTGCTACAGACATGATTCAGTCGGTGCTCAAAAGGTACCGAGGTTCGATATCCAGCCCTAGACCCAAGTCTTATAGTCTCCTAGCAACAGAGGCAGCTTGAGAAGCTCCAACAGGAGTAAGACTTTCAGCTCATTCGCATCCATTCAAGTCATAAGGGGCATAAAACACATTGGGCCCTATATCTTGACTATCTTAGCGCTTGGTCTAAATGCATGGCGCAAAGTGCATTTAGGGCGTGTCCAAGTACACTTTTGCTAGTTAAACATCATGTTTTTTTTAGCGCTAAGCACGGCGCAATGTGCAAATGGGCTGAACTTAGTCTCTTCATTAATTATAGGTGTGTCTTGGGCGTAACATGCAATAAACCAATCAAAATGTCATATCCCATTCCCTTTAAAAGCCTGCTTTTCCACCTTGGCGGATTGCTTATATGATGGTGAAACAGACATGCTCGTGCATGTGTAGTGCGAGCAAGTAATAGGAAATAATGATGATCAATATTATTCGGACTAACCATTATGACGCGTTTATATAATAATCTTTAACATTAGGGTTTAACACCGGCACAGGTTCTCGGTAATTCCCGACAGTGCTGTTATTTTAGAAAATATAGCCTATGCGGTTAAATTTCATTAAAAACACCTGCAACAGCTGAGAATAAGCTACCAGAATGGCTTCCATCTCACCTTAGAAAACGCCAAATTAGCCTGCTTGTTTAACGAATTTCGTTTGATTATACAATGAAGCATTGTCAAACATCAATTCAATGAGGCTGTTCTCATAGAGTTCAAGCTTCATCCGAAGTTCATTATGTGCATTCTAATATTGATGAATAACATAACCTGAATGATGACACTAAATACACTAAAGCTGAGAATACTGTGAAAAGTGTGATCTACAGCAGGGGAAACAGACCTGCTCCTGCATGAAGTTAAAGCGCACATACAGAGAATGGCATTAAAATTAATTGTGAATCAATTGTGTAATAGAGTCAGTCGTGGGCGGAGTCTGGTTTCGGAAGTAAATTCCCTATGGAAGAATAGAATGGGCTTCGGAGACAATCGACTATTTCTTGAAATCTGATTTATAGAATGAGCCAAAACGTTCCTGGATTAGCCTGTGTGGTACAAGGATATAGACCGTATATCGCATGTTCCAATTTTTATTTTTTAAAGTACTGCATTAATCATTGTAGTTTGACTTGTAGTCCACTTTAACGGACTGCACATCCAGTACTGCAATGCACGGGTGGTTCTTGACCAATAAGATATCATCATCTTGTCTGTCTGGAAATTCTTGGGCAGATGGGAGTACTGCAGCTGAAGATGAGCTAACGTTAGCTTGCTAAGTAGAGAAGCCCGCCCGACAAGGTCAGAAACTGCGCTACTGTTAACCACATAAAGCGATTCTAGCTTTTAGTCCTTCAAGCTAGCTAGCTAATGTTAGAAAAAAAAGTGTTTAAAAATGCAGCTGTGTGATACTGCTGGCTAACGTTATATGACAACGTCTGGAGACAAGGCTGCACGTTCGGAGGGAATTATGGGACATCGAGTTTTTAAACAGTTCCAGCGCTGATATAATCACAAGAAAATACTGAAACGTAAAATATATTCGAAGCTGGTCCAGAAAACCTACATAGTTTGCGAACGGGCGTTATATTGAACAATCCAGGAAATTGACGGTAAGATATAATCAGTATAAATGGTTTAAAAGTAAGCTTTAGTTAAAGTCTATGCTCTAAATAAATGGGGAATTTACTTCCAAAACCAGCGTGACGTAGCCACTTTTGCTTTTATATTTTTAAATGTATATACTTGACTTTCTTTAGGCTTTTAACGGCTCAAACCCCCAATTGCCGCTTGCGGCTATATTTTACTTATTGTTCTTGGTTATTGAGTTGTAGTGAGGTTTGGTCACTTTTATTCAGAATTAATTAAGTTCAACACTCAATTCTATACGTCAGTAGAGCCCAACTTAGTGAAATAACATAGACATGACAATGGGAATGACATATGTTTTATTGGCTAAAACTATGAATAATAGAAACAATAATTGATATAACATGAGGAATATATTCTATGACATAACCTCAATTAGAGGAAATGATAATTATGTGATGGCTAAATATAGAAGCTAACAGTCCTACCATTAACAACGTTTAGTTTGTGTTATGGGTTAATTACACGCTAAACTACATTTTGTGGTTAGCTGGTTTTATCAGAAATATAAAGTTTTAACAGTGTAAAGCTATAAGGTCAGGGAAATTGGCTATTCCCGATCGAAACCCGCATAGCAAAACAAAATATAAACAACAGTAGGAACCAGCAGTAAAATTACCTCAACAGGGTATTACAGGTTTTATGCTAGCCTATCAATTTATGTCAGTGCTAAATAAAATGCGTTTCAATACTTAACGGTAACAAAGGGAGGCCAGTCCCGATTCCGTAAGTGATGTCAGCTCGTCAGCTGGTCCAAGGTCCCGGCAGGTGTGTGGACTCCTGGAGACTTCTTCACCGAAGTCGGGTCGCGACAGGTTTCCAGTCAGGTCGACGTGGACGTGCACAGATCTCCACTTGGGTCCGGCCGCAAGAAAGACAGTAGAGGAACAGTTTGAAGAAACGTGTCCTCAAAACAGCTGTTGAAAATAAACCAGCTTGGTTTATTCTGTGGACGGTTGCAGGCCAACTCTGTCTCAGTGATCAGGTGAGATGCGGGTTGGGAAACGCAGAAGTCCGTCAGGGTTTTAGTGGTACGTCTGGTAGGCGTAAGACAGCGTCTTTACAATCAGAGCCATCCGGGAGTGGTGCGTCTAGTAGGGGTAAGACTGCTTCTTTCCCACCAGCGCCACGTTGGTAAAGTTCCATGGGTTTTTATGCTCAATATTCCTTTGATCCCAATTGATAGATGGCTTTAGGGCACCCATACAATAGATTGGTTCATTTCCTTGGAACCATCAATAAATACAGATGGATCAGCCATTTCCAATCACCTCAGGGTGATTAAATTGGGGTCCCCTCTCTCCTTCTCAAAAGAGGGGGGAGTTCCTGCCCAACCCGGTGCCTGATCGATCAAGCAGTCTGTGTTCATCTCAGCGTCACATGAAGAAGGGGACAGACACTCCATTGTGCCTCAGTTGATCAGGAGTGTTAATTGTGAATGACTCCGCAAGGGGCCCAGTCTCATGATCAGAAAGCCAGAGTCCCAAAATGTCCCTGTGTAACCATTAACTACAGAGTGAATCAATTATTTGATTGACAATCAGGCAAAGTAAATGGAAACAGATTGAGAGTGATCATCCGTTAAAGGTTAAGTTTATAGAAGACCTAGTTCTACTCCCACGGTACGCCACTGCTGGAAGTCAACAAGGGTCTGAGGTATCAAACGAGCCTCCAACCATCACTCTGCTGCCAGATATGCAGTAGATGTGGATGGATCTTTTTAAGGATTTCTTCTTCTGACATTTTTTCCATAGAGTTCAATAGGAAAATGAGTCAGGAGAAACAACCCTTAAAGTGATTAATCCATATCTACTGCATATCTGGCAGCAGAGTGATGGTTTGAGGCTTGCTTAATACCTCAGACCCTTGATGACTTTAGCCACCATGTGATCAATACTGTTCAAGCATAATTTAGATTCATTCAAATGCAGAAAAGTTATAGTATTGCTTGTAAAAAGTAATAAGATATCAAGGGCCCTATCTTGGCGATCTTGGCGCTTAGTCTAAGCGCATGGCGCTAAGTCCATTTAGGGCGTGTCCAAGTCCACTTTTGCTATTTTAACGGCGTGTTTTTTTGGCGCTAAGCACGGCGCATGGCGCAACTGGGCTGAACCTAGTCACTTCATTAATTATAGGTGTGTCTTGGGCGTGACATTCAATAAACCAATCAAAATGTCATATCCCATTCCCTTTAAAAGCCTGCTTATCCAGCCAAATTAGCCTGCTTGTTCAGCGAATTTCGTTTGATTATGCAATGAAAGTGTCAAACATCAATTCCAAGAGGCTGTTCTCATGGAATTCTCGAAGTTCAAGCTTCATCCAAAGTTCATTAGGCTACCTGCATAGTAGGCTAATATTGATTAATAACATACATACCGTTATTTTGCCTTAATGATGACACTAAATAGCCTACAATAAAGCTGTCAGGTTCGCAACCCATAAGTTCACGCATATTTCCCCTTGTTTAATAATGTCCTGTTTATGGAAATGTGACCAACCTGTTTTACTCGTAGCGTAATCCTTTAAAACAATCCACTTTCCCAGGAAGACCGTGAAACGTGCGACTTACAGCAGGGGAAACAGAACATGCAGCTCACGTGCAGAGAATGGCATTAAAATTAATTGTGAATTAATTGTGTAACGTGCTGCAAATTTGTTTTAGTTTCTAATTAGACGCTTAGTTCTCTTTAAAATCGTTTTGTTCAGTTAATGAATAACGGGTGAAATCAGCTGGGTTTTAAACGGTGAGAGTATGGAAACCTGGTCACTGTAATTCAAAAAAATATGAAGGACGAAGAATAGCTAAGGTTACAATTTAGTTAACATGGTGACATCTCCGTTTTTTAACCATAGGCTATCGAAAAAAACCTTATGCACAGCGAATTCGCTGTAGCCTAGGCTATTTGAAAAACAATAAATGCAATATTCACTGGACAAGGTTTTGAACTTTTTTCAGTCACAAACCATTCTATTTACTTACAGGCTGTATTCATAGATAAACAGAGCTGTATTGTAATGACATCTGAAGCGCATTTTCAGAACTTAAATGTCCGTCTATTGCCGTGCGCGAGTTTTCCATTGAATGACAATTCACGCATTAGGTGCAAAGACAATTCGCGCATTAGGCTTGATAGCTATAGGTGTTATCAGCTCCTTTTTAATGGATAGCCATTGTCCCGTACCATCGCACATCGCCTGGATGTTGATGGAGTGGGCTGAGAGCAATGTAATGTGGCATTGTTTCCCTTCGCTGAGGGAAAGGTATGTGGACCTATGGAACCTTTTATTATTATGCATTTTTGATATAGCCTACACAATAATAATATTTCACATTGTGATCTAGATATTTTAGTCATGCCTGTGCACGCCCCTGTGTGTAACAGACAGGAGGGTATGCGCGTTGTGCACACGCCTATGTAGACGCACTTATATGCGCCGTTAAAATAGCATGTAAACAACTGCGACATGACTTTAGACCAGGTTTGTGGTGGTTCTAGCGCAAGCGCTTTCTGCTGGCTCAAGATAGCAATACGCCAAAAAGAATCCTGGCCACTCCTCATCTTAAGACCAACACGCCCAGTTCACTAATGATGGCGCAAGAGTTACGCCGTCAAACATGCTAGTTTGACGGTGTAAGCGTTAGGCGTTATTATGGACCTAGCGCTGGGTGTAAGATAGCAAAGACACTTGCGTTTGCGTTAGCGCCGCTTTGCGCCGGGTGTAAGATAGGGCCCCAAGAGTCTTTTGATGTTGTTGGGTCACAGACATCAGGAAGTCATGTCATGCAAAGGATATGCAAACCAAATATTAAATACGATGACTTTATTTCAGTTAATGTTAATTTTTCCAATTACTTTTTGTCCCCTAAAATTGGGGGACCATGTATAAAAAGGTTCACCCGATATGGATGTAAAAGCCCTCAAATTAAAGCTGTGAGTCTGTTCTTTTACTTTTTAGTTGCTGTTCCATTTCACATCCAATGTGCTGGAGTAGAGCTAAAAAAATTAAAATTGTCTCACTGTCCAAATACTTACGGACTGCACTGTATATCTCTAAGAAGACAACGAGGATATTGGAGTAAAAATAAAAGGAAAAATAAAGTTTTTTTTAACAGATTGTCTTTCAAAAGCTTTTTTATGCGTACACAGCTGACTGCAAAGCTAGCACAGCTGTGAATGGTTTGAAAAAGGTTTGTCCTGATCTTATCTGTTAGTGTGCGTGTTATCAAATGTGTATTGCAGCTTGAATTGATTGCATCATTGTTCTTACGCAGTCAAACACAAGTAAAATTGAACATGAAATAAGGTCAAAGGTCAACACGCTGCATTGGTGAGCTTCTTGATTTTGCCCATGCAGAATACCAGCAGCACCCTTGTCCCTTTTCTATCCCACCTTGGGCCTCCTTTAAAAAAAATGGCCTTATGATAAAATTGTTTCTTAAATAGTGGCTTACACAGAAAACCATGACTAAGTAGTTCTGAAGATTTGTTGCCCTCAATAAATAAGAATTGTCGCAGGTGTGTACAGCCAAAGCTGATAAAGAGAAAGAGAAAAAGAGAAAGGTGCCAAGCGCACTCTCATCCAATGCATTCTGGGATTGGGATAGCCCGTGAACCTAACCAGGAATAAGCGGGTTAAATAATAATAATAATAATAATAATAATAAAATTAATAAATAATACACAACAGCACATAGAGATTACTTAAAAACAAGCAGAAAGAAATCACCTCATAAATGAGAATGTAAGCCAGAAGTGATGGCTCACTTACAGGAAGATGCTGTGAGGCAGACTGTTGCCAGTTTCATTGCCTCTTCCTGGCCACACAAGACCCAAGTAGGGCTGGGTATCGTGTGAAATGTTCTGATACCGGTTCCGATATTGATACCGATACCAAAACAAAACTTTTCCCGATGCCTTTCTTTGCTGAATGTAAACACATTTTTTTTAAATATGCAAAAAATCTTTCTCATTTAACAAAATAAGTCAAAACTCCCCAAATGCTTCAGTGACTATGCTTCAGTGACTAATGGTGTCTACTCAAACAACTGTATAAAAGACAGTATAAAATGAACAAAATTATGATTTAAACCAAACAATATCTGATCAAAGAATAAAAACAAGAAAAATAGTCTAGTAGAAAGCCCTCCTGGTGGAGCTAAAACTTTTGTACTTAACAGATAATTTCAGAACATTTTTACGGAAAAGTACTGAAAATTGGCACTGAATGCTTGATACTCAGTGCTACAGACATGATTCAGTCGGTGCTCAAAAGGTACCGAGGTTCGATATCCAGCCCTAGACCCAAGTCTTATAGTCTCCTAGCAACAGAGGCAGCTTGAGAAGCTCCAACAGGAGTAAGACTTTCAGCTCATTCGCATCCATTCAAGTCATAAGGGGCATAAAACACATTGGGCCCTATATCTTGACTATCTTGGTCTAAATGCATGGCGCAAAGTGCATTTAGGGCGTGTCCAAGTACACTTTTGCTAGTTAAACGTCATGTTTTTTTAGCGCTAAGCACGGCGCAATGTGCAAATGGGCTGAACTTAGTCTCTTCATTAATTATAGGTGTGTCTTGGGCGTAACATGCAATAAACCAATCGAAATGTCATATCCCATTACCTTTAAAAGCCTGCTTTTCCACCTTGGCGGATTGCTTATATGATGGTGAAACAGACATGCTCGTGCATGTGTAGTGCGAGCAAGTAATAGGAAATAATGATGATCAATATTATTCGGACTAACCATTATGACGCGTTTATATAATAATCTTTAACATTAGGGTTTAACACCGGCACAGGTTCTCGGTAATTCCCGACAGTGCTGTTATTTTAGAAAATATAGCCTATGCGGTTAAATTTCATTAAAAACACCTGCAACAGCTGAGAATAAGCTACCAGAATGGCTTCCGTCTCACCTTAGAAAACGCCAAATTAGCCTGCTTGTTTAACGAATTTCGTTTGATTATACAATGAAGCATTGTCAAACATCAATTCAATGAGGCTGTTCTCATGGAGTTCAAGCTTCATCCGAAGTTCATTATGTGCATTCTAATATTGATGAATAACATAACCTGAATGATGACACTAAATACACTAAAGCTGAGAATACTGTGAAAAGTGTGATCTACAGCAGGGGAAACAGACCTGCTCCTGCATGAAGTTAAAGCGCACATACAGAGAATGGCATTAAAATTAATTGTGAATCAATTGTGTAATAGAGTACTCAAGTGAGTACGTCAGTCGTGGGCGGAGTCTGGTTTCGGAAGTAAATTCCCTATGGAAGAATAGAATGGGCTTCGGAGACAATCGACTATTTCTTGAAATCTGATTTATAGAATGAGCCAAAACGTTCCTGGATTAGCCTGTGTGGTACAAGGATATAGACCGTATATCGCATGTTCCAATTTTTATTTTTTAAAGTACTGCATTAATCATTGTAGTTTGACTTGTAGTCCACTTTAACGGACTGCACATCCAGTACTGCAATGCACGGGTGGTTCTTGACCAATAAGATATCATCATCTTGTCTGTCTGGAAATTCTTGGGCAGATGGGAGTACTGCAGCTGAAGATGAGCTAACGTTAGCTTGCTAAGTAGAGAAGCCCGCCCGACAAGGTCAGAAACTGCGCTACTGTTAACCACATAAAGCGATTCTAGCTTTTAGTCCTTCAAGCTAGCTAGCTAATGTTAGAAAAAAAAGTGTTTAAAAATGCAGCTGTGTGATACTGCTGGCTAACGTTATATGACAACGTCTGGAGACAAGGCTGCACGTTCGGAGGGAATTATGGGACATCGAGTTTTTAAACAGTTCCAACGCTGATATAATCACAAGAAAATACTGAAACGTAAAATATATTCGAAGCTGGTCCAGAAAAACTATATAGTTTGCGAACGGTCGTTATATTGAACAATCCAGGAAATTGACGGTAAGATATAATCAGTATAAATGGTTTAAAAGTAAGCTTTAGTTAAAGTCTATGCTCTAAATGAATGGGGAATTTACTTCCAAAACCAGCGTGACGTAGTCACTTTTGCACGTGCTGCAAATTTGTTTTCGTTTCTAATTTTAAAATCGCTTTGAAAGGTGAAATCAATGGGGTTTTAATAAGAGGGTTTTAATATTCCATGGAGAGTATGGAAACCTGCTCACTGTAATTTAAAAAATATGAAGGACGAAGAATAAGGTTAAAATTCAGTTAACATGGTGAAATTTAAATTAATCTCCGTTTTTTAACTGTCGGCTATCGAAAAAACCTTATATATAGTGAATCTTTGTAGCCTAGGCTATTTGAAAAACAATACACTGAACAAGGTTTTGAACTTTTTTCAGTCAAAACCATTCTATTTACTTAACAGGCTGTAGGCCTAGATGACATCTGAAGCGTATTTTCAGAACTGAAATGTCCGTCTATTGCAGTTTGAGTTTGAGTTTTCCATTGAATGACAATTCACATATGTGACGCGGTATGTCAAAAGCAGGCGCAATTGGGCAGAGCTACGAACAGAGGAAAAGCTGCAAAATGCCTTGGGGGTGAATTTTAGCGTTTTTGAGATTTTTGAACATTTATGATGCTACAAATATTAAAAATGTTCTGTAAAAGTTTCAAACTGAAATTTCATCGACAAAGTATTTTTTTAAGCACTTTTAGAGAGGCATGTCATTTCACAAAATGATGCCTTGTTCGAGATTTTGCTTGGAAATGACGCCAAATTTAGCGTAACTTCTAGCTCACTTGCTAACGTAAAATCGCATGATGATATTTTGCCAACATATTGGTTATTCAAACGGTATCTTTCTTGATGAAATAAACTATTAATTGATTATTAAAACAACAATAATCGTGAGCTTGTTTATGGATTATAACAGCCGCCCGATAATGGGCGCCCTTTCTTTGGCAGTCTCGTCTCATCTTAAAGACGTTAAAACGAAAAAAAAAACACGTTATTGGCTTAAAAGTTAACATCGTTTTTGTAAAGAAATAAATCCAATGCGATTGAGCCTATCTCTTTTAAGCCAATAAACGATAGTTGTCTCCCCTTTTTTGACATTACTGTCTCATCTAAAAGACGTTAAAACAAAAAACTACCGGTCAGGTCTACATGTTTAATATTGGCTTAAAACTTTGTTTATCGTTTTGTGAAGAAATAAACCCAATATCGACATCTTTCGGACTGTCAGGTAAACTATCCAGTTAGCCAGCTATTTTGCCAACATATTGGTTATTCAAACGGTATCTTTCTTGATGAAATAAACTATTAATTGATTATTAAAACAACAATAATCGTGAGCTTGTTTATGCACTACAAGAGCCGCCCGATAAAGGGCGCCCCTTTTTTGACAGTACTTTCTAATCTAAAAGACGTTAAAACAAAAAAACTACCGGTCACATCTACATGGTTATTGGCTTAAAAGTTAGCTTATCGTTTTGTGAACCTAATAAATATAATATGTTCAATGGTATGTGCCAGAATAATATCAGTATCGTATGTTGATCACAAAAATGTCTGGTTTCCGCCGGATAACAGGGTTCGGTACGCTAACATTGTTAACCAACTTGTTTTGTTTAAACTCAAACTTTAAAGGGCTATTTCTCAGTTTCGATGTTTCAGACGGTCCAATTTAAAATCTTAATAACTTCGCTTTGGAATATCCGATTTGAAAAAAGAAAGCGGAGTTGTAAAGTGCAAGGTCTATGTTTTACTAATATACCAATAACTCAAAATTGACCTCTTGCCCAATTCCGCCTGGTTTTGACATACCGCATCACATATTAGATGAAATTAAAATTCACGCATTAGGCTTGATATAGGCGTTATCAGCAAAGTTTTTAATGGATAGCCATTGTCCCGTAACAGAAAATTGTCCCCCCAGAAGATTACAGGAATTATTGGCAAATATAGGCTAAGTCATAGCTTGATCCAGGATAATTGTGAATAGTCTATACATGTAACACGTACCATCGCACATCGCCTGGATGTTGATGGAGTGGGCTGAAAGCAATTTAATGCGGCATTCCTCTTTGCTGAGGGATGGGTATGTGGTATTTGACCTGTGGACCCTTTTATTATTATGCATTTTTTGATATAGCCTACACAATAATAATATTTAACTTTGTAATCTTGATATTTTTAGTCATGCTTGCGCGCGCCCCTGTGTGTAACAGACAGGAGGGTGTATGCACGTTGTGCATACGCCTATGTAGACGCACTTATATGCGCAGTTAAAATAACATGTAAACAACTGCGACATGACTTTAGACCAGGTTTGTGGTGGTTTTAGTGCAAGCGCTTTCTGCTGGCTCAAGATAGGAATACGCAAAATATTATCCTGGCCACTCCTCATCTTAAGACCAACACGCCCAGTTCACTTGCAGTGGGCGCAAGAATACATGGTATTTAAACGACGTGAGCGCTAGATGCTATAATGAACCCTGCACCGGGTGTAAGATAGCAAAGACACTTGCGTTTGGGTTAGCGCCGCTTAGTGCCGGGTGTAAGATAAGGCCCATTGACTCCACACACTCACAGATCCTAAGATTCATCATTCATGGCCCTTAATCTTAATAATGTGGTAAAGATACAGCCTCTGTTACGACACAGTTCTGGAAGTGCAGGTGTATGAATAGGAGAAACATATAATATATAATAGATACTTCCTATTAAATAAAATGATTCAAAATACCGTAACCCTTTAGATGCCAGTAACATTAAAAAAAAAAAACATTTTCAGCGAAATACAGAACAAAATCATTCCTTCAAATGATTGGCTGGCAAGTATTTTACATGTTGATGTGAAGTTTCGGTTTCAAGTGACCAGGGATCTGCAGGAGTGTTTTCTAAATTTTATCAACATCAGACTTCAAATATTGTATATACACTACTCACAAAAAGTTAGGGATATTTGGCTTTCGGGTGAAATTTATGGAAAATGTAAGTTCACGCTACAGTGATATTATACGTATCATGAAAGTAGGGCATTTAAGTAGAAGCATGCAATGGTGATTTCCTCATCTCAAACAATTTATTGAAACAAAAGCCAACAACAGTGGTGGGTATACCACAACAAAAATGTCAATGTCTCAATAACTTGTCATGTGCCCTTGAGCATCAATTACAGCTTGACAACGACGTCTCATGCTGTTCACAAGTCGACTTATTGTCTGCTGAGGCATGGCATCCCACTCTTCTTGAAGGGCGGCCCTCAGGTCATTGAGGTTCTGGGGTACAGAGTTACGAGCCTCTACACGGTGAGTCAGCTGATCCCATAGGTTTTCTATGGGATTCAGGTCTGGAGAAAGTGCAGGCCACTCCATTTGAGGTACCCCAGTCTCCAGCAGCCTTTCCCTAATGATGCGACCTCGATGAGCTGGAGCATTGTCGTCCATGAAGATGAAATTAGGCCTGTGTTGTTCATGCAGGGGCACAATGACTGGATTAATGATGTTATTCAGGTAGTATGGGCTTGTCACTGTACCATTCACAAAGTGTAGGGCAGTTCTGTATTGACTAGACACACCTGCCCACACTGTAACACCGCCACCACCAAAGGGTCGTCTGGTGACAACAGTGGCTGATGCATAGCGCTCTCCTTGACGTCTCCAACATCGTTGGCGGCCATCATTTCTGCTCAACGTGAATCGACTTTCATCAGAGAACAGCACTGAGGCCCACTGGTCCCTCGTCCAGCGTAAATGCTCCCTGGCCCATGCAAGACGATGACGCCTGTGCCTGGTGGTGTGGTCAGGTACCCTTGCAGGTTGTCTAGCACGCAGACCACGCTGATGTAAACGGTTTCGAATGGTCTGACGTGACACTTGGGTGCCTCTCACCTCCCTTAAATGTGCCTGGAGTTGAGTGGCATTCATCATCCGGTTCCGCAGGGCACTGTTCACAATGAAGCGGTCATCAGTGTGGGATGTGGCCAAAGGACGTCCACTTCTATGCCTTTCTGTGACTCTTCCAGTCTCTCTGTATCTCTGTTGCAACCTGCTGATGACACTCTGTGACACTCTAAGCTCAGTGGCCACTTCCCTCTGAGAACATCCTGTTTGAAGCCTCGCAATGGCGAGGTACTGTTGATCAATTGTTAGGTGTCGTCTTGGTCTCATGATGTCAAAATGTGAACAGCATGATGAAGAGGACTGTTTAAATACCAATTCTAATTGAAACAGGAAATGTATTGGTCGATTCATGGATCAAACACCTGTTGTGAATTTTGCCGTTCAGCTCCTTGTTAGAGAACAGCAAGTTGTGCAAAAAGTACTGAAACATTGAATAGTTGGACATGTGCATTCAAAAGTTTAGAGAAGGTCAAATTAATTTCACCTGTAAAGGTTATAGTGCATTTTAGGTTCATCCTGAAATTTCACCCGAAAGCCGAATATCCCTAACTTTTTGTGAGTAGTGTATTTGAGCCAATGTGCATGGCAGCATCAGAACAACAACACCTCCTGGTGCCACTGAGTAGTCGCAGCCCTCATTTTATTAAGGAATCACAGCATCGTATTTAAGGCCAGCCTTCAGGTGGGGACAGTGATTATGAAGAACCAGAAAAAGTCAAGAAGGTGTTTTTTTGTAAACAGTACCTGCCACAGTCTAAGTTGCATGGAAAAAAAGGCAATCTCCATTTCTTAGCATACTTGAAAAGCACTGTTTTTTTAGGGGGGTCTTGTACTGCACATTTAGGACAAATTACTGTAATACTTTTGTTTTATTATGATGTAGTACATATTTACCTCCAGTAGACAGCAGCAGAGGCCACATCATGTTGGGCAGTGCCTGTTCTGGTTGGTTGTTACCTGTACTATCACCAGTCTTAAAAACGTGTGTCAGCCCATCATAGGAAAGAAGAACTGTCTTCATGAAGATACTAAGTTCACAGCCAATACTTTAATATGGTATTCTCTGCATAATTTAAATTAATGTAATGTAATGTTATTACAGTAAATGCATAATTTTTTTGGGGAGGGGGGGATGACAGCACGTGCATCTCTTGTATAAATAGATTGTCATCATTTATTATTTATCATTTATTATCAAATAACTTTTGGAGGAAAATGTATTTTATCCTGCCAAAATAGTTTGTGTTCATTCTTTAAGAAATACAGGGGAAAATATCCATGAAACCCAATTTTGCAGCACAAATGACCACATGCGTTAAATTTAATTTTTTTTTAAATCTTTTTTTATTTTAATCCCTCCACTTTAGTGGAATAAATATTTATTTATTTATCTATTTCATTTACACTGATGTTTCCATTGCTTGATCCAAAGGAACCAAATTGGCATCATGACATTATTAATTTTGATTTAAAGAGACTTTCGAAGCTAACCTAAAAAGTTGGGTAAAAACAAGTAATGACAGATTATTTAGTTTTACATAGGTCATTATCATAATGGTTGATAGGTTGCATTTGCCATTGGCTGAGACACAGAGTGGACTTGAGTGCCTAGAAACAGAGGGAAGCAGCATGTGAAATGAAGTAGTTATTACACATATTAGCTAATAAGCAATGTCAGTATACATCGGTTTATCTTATGGTCCACAAACTTCATGGGAATATTCAGATATAATTATTATAATAATAATTATTATATATTATTTGTAATGATGAATTTATATTTGCTGTATATATATATACAGTATATAATACTATATCCAGTATACACAAACGTATATATATATATATATATATATATATATATACGTATATAAACGTATATAAACTGTAGAGTACTCTCTCCTACTTCATCCAGCTATTGAGAACTTGCTGAAAATCAAATGCATTGTAACAAACACCCAGGGTATCAGGCAGCCTGCAGTGAAAAGAATCTGTGTTGATGTGCTCACCCATCACACAGAGGAACATATTGCTTACAACCCGCACAATGGTCTGGGAGTGACTTCTGTTACACGTTCCTGGAGACTGGCAGACTGTTACAATGGGGGCCCGGGGCCGGGGCTCCTGCACCGCCAGGCAAGGAGGAGAGGCGGGCGGCTCCGGTTTCGCTCCGTCCCGAACCCCCGCTGATTGACGCTCGTGAATGGGGCCTTTGAAGCGAGCTCCAGTTTAATTAAAGCGTTTGCCTGGCTTCGCAGTGATCTGTGAAAGCCCGTGATAAATATTGAATGGGGTTCACCTGCTGGTTACCGCGCGCGGGGGATAAACAGGTGCGTTGTGAGGGAGGGCCCTCGGGAGGCTGCAGAGGTGCAGGGTGAGAGGGAGCACGTCTTCACCTCTCTCCTCTCTCCCGCTGCCCGCTGCCCGGAGAGCGGGCGGAAAGCGGTGGCTCGGTGAGCTGTGCCAGTGGCTTTGGAGCCGGCAGCCCCTCCGCTCGGCGGGGCAGTGTGAGATTTCACACAGCAGCGCTGCGGCGCTGCCTCTCTCAGGTGTCTGTAATGTGGTGCTAAAAAGGCGAGGGCGCCCCTTTCCAAAGCGCCCTTTTCTTCCCTCTGCCGGGTATCGGGCTACCAGCGCCGAGTGATGGAACAGGCTGAGGGCCCAGGCCCTGCCCTACTACGCACAGTGAAAAACACACTGCCACTCTATTCACCTGTGCCTGTACGTACAGATATCCATCTATGTATCCATTCACCTGTACGTACAAATATCCATCTATGTACCCATTCACCTGTACGTACAAATATCCATCTATGTACCTATTCACCTGTACGTACAAATATCCATCTATGTACATATTCACCTGTACGTACAAATATCCATCTATGTACCCATTCACCTGTACGTACAAATATCCATCTATGTACCCATTCACCTGTACGTACAAATATCCATCTATGTACCCATTCACCTGTACGTACAAATATCCATCTATGTACCCATTCACCTGTACGTACAAATATCCATCTATATACCCATTCACCTGTACATACAAATATCCATCTATATACCCATTCACCTGTACGTAAAAATATCCATCTATGTACCCATTCACCTGTACGTACAAATATCCATCTATGTACCCATTCACCTGTACGTACAAATATCCATCTATGTACCCATTCACCTGTACGTACAAATATCCATCTATGTACCCATTCACCTGTACGTACAAATATCCATCTATGTACCCATTCACCTGTACGTACAAATATCCATCTATGTACCCATTCACCTGTACGTACAAATATCCATCTATGTACCCATTCACCTGTACGTACAAATATCCATCTATGTACCCATTCACCTGTACGTACAAATATCCATCTATGTACCCATTCACCTGTACATACAAATATCCATCTATATACCCATTCACCTGTACGTACAAATATCCATCTATGTACCCATACACCTGTACGTACAAATATCCATCTATGTACCCATTCACCTGTACGTACAAATATCCATCTATGTACCCATTCACCTGTACGTACAAATATCCATCTATGTACCTATTCACCTGTACGTACAAATATCCATCTATGTACCCATTCACCTGTACGTACAAATATCCATCTATATACCCATTCACCTGTACATACAAATATCCATCTATGTACCTATTCACCTGTACATACAAATATCCATCTATGTACCCATACACCTGTACGTACAAATATCCATCTATGTACCCATACACCTGTACGTACAAATATCCATCTATGTACCCATTCACCTGTACGTACAAATATCCATCTATATACCCATTCACCTGTACATACAAATATCCATCTATGTACCTATTCACCTGTACATACAAATATCCATCTATGTACCCATACACCTGTACGTACAAATATCCATCTATGTACCCATTCACCTGTACGTACAAATATCCATCTATGTACCCATTCACCTGTACGTACAAATATCCATCTATGTACCTATTCACCTGTACGTACAAATATCCATCTATGTACCTATTCACCTGTACGTACAAATATCCATCTATGTACCCATTCACCTGTACGTACAAATATCCATCTATGTACCTATTCACCTGTACGTACAAATATCCATCTATGTACCCATTCACCTGTACGTACAAATATCCATCTATGTACCCATTCACCTGTACGTACAAATATCCATCTATGTACCCATACACCTGTACGTACAAATATCCATCTATGTACACATTCACCTGTACGTACAAATATCCATCTATGTACCCATTCACCTGTACGTACAAATATCCATCTATGTACCTATTCACCTGTATGTACAAATATCCATCTATGTACACATTCACCTGTACATACAAATATCCATCTATGTACCTATTCACCTGTATGTACAAATATGCATTTATGTACCTACTCACCTGCATGTACAAATATGCATTTATGTACCTACTCACCTGCATGTACAAATATCCATTTATGTACCTATTCACCTGTTCTTACACATATTAATTTATGTACCTATTCACCTGTACGTACAAATATCAATTTATTACCTATTCACCTGTACCTGTACTTACAAATATTAATTTATGTATTTATTTATATCTCTATTCACCTGTAACTGTCCTTACAAATATTTATTTATGCATTTATGTATATCTCTATTCATCTGTACCTTGTACTTACAAATATTTATTTATGCATTTATGTATATCTCTATTCATCTGTACCTTGTACTTACAAATATTTATTTATGTTTACGATTATATTATTTTTTTCTTTTTCAACTAACATTGCATTTGGTAAATTTTACACTTGTATATTCCAAACAAACTTAAAAATAAGAAGAAATATGATGCTCATAAAGATGCAGCATCTAATGTAGTAATATCATGTTTCTCTCAACTTTATCACTCTATAAAACAGTAATACAATTATAACGCATGATAAAGAGGCCATATGCAGTAGCACTTTTTACAATAAGATTATGTGTTCTCATATCAGATAATGGTGGTTTCAATATGAATAAAGAACCAGCAGGAAAGACAAAGGAAATATCCATTTATGTACCCATAATGCTGGAAAGGACATGTCAGTAATGAACATTTTTATCACGGATACTATTTATTCAGTGGCCTTGAGTGGAGCGGGTTAGAGTCATCCCACACGGCGCATTTGAGCTGGCATTAGTGGTCCTTAGTGCCCAGGGATGTACAAACCTATTTTTATACAGTCTATGGTACAAACCCACTGACCAATGACACTGATCAGCTCCTCTTTATGTGTGCCCAGGCACACTCACCTCGACCTACTGCACCGGAATCTCACTGTATGGTTAGCGTAGCCCCCAAGACCGACAGACAAAAACACAAGCAGACATTACCACCTCTCTAGGACTTCCTGTGAGGACCCGGGCCTTTGTGCGATACGAGGGGACGGAGCGGTACATCGGGAGGATGAGGTGGGGGTTAGGGGGCTGTTATCTGCATTCCTGGGGTGTCTTCTGGCCACTACGGTGCGAGTGAAGCCGAGACTGTGTCAGGCTTCATCTGGGCGCGCGTAACGGATACCCTTGTGTCAGCTGTTTCCTGCGCTGCCGATGACAAGGGCTCCCATTCACAGCTCTCCCCTTCATCCCCGCCCGATGAATAAGTAATTATTCCATACAGGAGGCAGGATACTTGGAACGGGCTATTTACCGCGGCAGCGGTGGGGTAAAGCGATCCCCAGGCGGAGGCAACCGGAGCCCCGGTGTGTAATAATTCCAGCAGGACCGTAACCCGACCGGCTTCCAGGACCCCTGTTTATTTGACGCATCGGCGAGGCCTTTATCCCGCTGAGTGACAGCTCGGGAAGGGGCTCGCGTTTACCCGCGCTCTATTGCGCATTGTGATGTTTAATGGCAAACACGGCTGAGCGGGACCGCGGGTAACCCGAGCCGGCCTCGTCGCCAAACCTGAAGGCTAAGGAGACAGCTTGATCCCCGGTATTGTGGTGAAACACGCCGTGACTTGCCGTTTGTTTTGTGAGGGACGTACTGTAGTCCTGCCGATCACACTATTGAAAGAGGGGGGGGGGGGGGGGGGGGTACAAACGTTTTTAAAAACGTGTAGGGTGTGAAGGATTTACTATCGAGTATATATATCAGGAGCTAGGCTCGATGCAAGTGTGTGGCCTTGTTGTTAACAATGAGAGGTCCAGCACTGCTGGTTAAAAAGAGACCGGGGCGGAGTAACTGTGATAAGGCTGGGTTCCTAAGAACAGGAAATGTAGGCGTGATATCGTCAATCTTTGGACATTAATGCCGTTTAGTGGGAGAATGAGCGTGTGTGGGGCAGCCTCTAGATTCAGGTAGCGCAGGGCCTTGGGTTTATTAGCTTCACCTACCGGCCGTGCGTCAGGCACTGCAACACATCTTGTGACGACCATGCTCTAAACCAAGATAATTTAAGCACAGAAGCCGAGCAGTCAAAAACTGGACGGCAAACAATTAGCCAATTCTTCCTGAAATCAGGACATGGTCCATCCATACTTCTGCTTCGAGCCCACTGCGGTCAGTAGATGACTGTGAGGATAACTGGGTGAAGCAGGCCTGATACACAGCTAGTAAATGAGGTTTAGAGGATCCGAAAATGCTGGTTGGTTTAGAGGATTCACATTAGAGCTGCAGCATTTGTTTACGTGTGAAAATGCTGGTTGGTACACTTAAAAGATTTTTAAAATGTCTTGCTTGAGATGAATCTGTATAGAAGGCAGAAGTTTGAAAAAACCTTATTCTGAAGGTGTCCCCAACGTTTGCTGGGTTTGCATGATTATTATTTTTTATTATCCCTGTTTTGATGTGAGGTCTTCCATCACTTTTGACCCCGACAGGCATTCCTGAACTGAGTAATGCTGACTGGACACCTAAGAAGAGTCCTTATGTAGGGAATAAACCACGACGGGCTGTCCCGTTACTGGAAAATAATGTACGACGGGCGTGGTGTAGCGGCCGAGGCGAAGCCTTAATTGTCAAACTTTAATTGTCAAATCACTGATGATCAAGACAGCCGTATTGATTGTAATATCCTACCAAGGTGATACACTTTTTGCCCCAGGGTATAGCGTGCGCATTCTCATTGGTTTAAAAACATGAAATGGCTCTATTATTAGCCTATATTTTAGGGTCTATGGATTAAACGCTTTACGGTTTCTTCTTTTTACAAGCCCCTCCCCCTGCACTCGCAAAGCAGGGGCCCTGCAAAGGAGTATGCGAGGAACGGACTGCACTGAAATGACAATAGCCTCCAGCCTATTAGTCATAGTTATCCATTATAGGATAATTCCCATTATCATGTAATATCATTTCATAATTATATTACTAGTAAAATAATGAGTTCATATTAAAAAGAAATAATATTTTTTAAATGAGAAAAAATACAGTGCAACAGTACAGTCCTTCCAGTGGGCCCTCCAGGAAGGCCCCTCAGCCCCGCCCCCCTGCCCCGCCCCCCCCCACCCCGCTACTGCCAACGGCCTCTCCCCCGGGACATCTGTGTACGAGCCCAGCCAGAACCCAGCTCGTCACAGTATCAACGCATTAAAAACAAAGAGCATGACGATTCATTTTAGAAAAGCCATAGTATAAATTCTGCCATTCTGCTATGCTGAAACCTACACTACAAGGGACGTGTATGTTTTTGAAAAATGTTTCACTGCAACATGTTTTTGTCATCCGAGACAATTGTATTACGTTAAAAAAAATATTTATGCTTAAACTTTTTTTTTCCCGCCAGTTCTCTTCTTGGAAATGTTGCTGTGTATCAGAGCAAGCTCCAGTTTTGACAGATAAGCTATGTAATGTCTAGAGGTGCAATCAATCGAAGCAAATTCTAGAGAACTGTAGCTGCCTACTCCTGGGAAACCTGTCAAAACAGTGTCATATCGTAGTGCCAAATTTCAACAGCATAAAACACTGATATGTGAGAGCTTTGGCAACTCCCTCGTTCAATCTTCCATACAGTGAGCATTTGAGGGGGAGTGCTTTACTTACTGTATGTTTTATTTTTTTATATGTTTATATTCAAGTTTGATACTCATCGAATATTTCTGATTTAAAACATTGAGTATTTGTGACTTGTGATACAAAATCACCTAACCAAGTACATGTCCCTCTTACTGATAGTAAAGTACATAAGCTACACACATAGCTGTGTGCTTTCAGAGTGGCAGTGACCACCACCTCGCTGTGCAGGCTGGGCCACTCCCCACTGCTTTCACAGGAGAGCCGTCTCTCACCAGCCTCTCCTCCAAACACCGCTCTCGACCTCATACCAGCGCCAAAAAGGGCAAGGCTAACGACTGCAGCAATTCTCATGCCATTTCTGAAAGAAACAACGCCGTCAAGTATAGCTGAATACCGCACTTTCAATTCAGGGTTGACTCAAGACTGAATAGTGTATTGAGACTGTCGGGGTAACGATGAAGGGAGCTGTATTAAAACGGGGCGCATATGCTCGGGAAACGTTAAACCCTGGGAGTGTGTTTGTTTGGCTGTAATGCATCCCTTTATGAATCACTCGTGCTCAATCGAGGAATTGATCATTTTCAGAGAAGCAGCTCGTGTGAACAGACTGAAGCTGCAGGTCTGGTCTTGGGTTTGTCACGTCTGAAAACTGCTCTCAGGACAGAATCATTTTAATTTAAATTTTTTTGTTGCCTAGTAGTAAATATTGCATGCGTTCAATGTATAGAATATGGAATGCATATTTTATGACCAAAAATATATTAATAATTAGACACATACAGTATATATTATGAAGTTGCATTTTTCCATTTTTGTTTACTAATCAAACAGGGGCTTAATTTTTTATTTCCTGTGAAAAGGCACTTTTTTTACGGTATAGTATAAGCTGGTCACAGAACCACAACGGTGTTTACATACTTATTTTATATTTATCGATAATAAAAAGGGCTCTTTGGGGACAACACATACTGCGTAAGCATAAAATTACATTCTAATTATACTTAAACATCAGCAGACTACACCAGACCTACGGATGGCCTATATGCCCTGTCCATTTGGCCTGTGTGTGATAATCCCCTGTACTCTCTACCGCAGGGGGAGCCCAGACACTTGATTTCCTGATGGAGGTCTATGACGAGCAAAGTAATATTGGCAGTCTCGGTTCTAGACGGAGGTTAGCCAGGACATCAGTGTCCCCGGTCAGCTGTCTCAGGGGAGATATGTTGGCAGCGTGCTAACTGTAACTTAGCCTTCTACATGCAATACTGTACTGCGTCACAGAAGATATTTAGGTGCAAATCAGTTCCAGTGCAAGTACGTAGTAAACGTATATACAAAAAGGCTCATCACATCGTGCCTTTATGCTATACATGTAGTGTTCCTATAGTGCTGTGGCTTGCTTTACAAGTGTACATTGTGACATCTATTAATTGGTATGTTTCTGATATAAGGCAGGCAGTTACAGAGGGTGATCACGCCAGTACTGGGGAGATTGGGCCGGCCCTATAGGGAGAGAGGGTGTGTGCCAAGTCTTTAAACATTAGGAAGGGTAGAGAGAGTGGGCACACTGCTGCTGTAACAATGTGCCCCGCTCTGTTGTGTCCAGCCATCCCTCCTGTCGATATACGTCTCAATTTACAGATATTTTACCCCTGCCAAATTTATCACCAAGCCTTCTAGTCCAGTTACTGAAAAGATAAATGTACGTGCTTGTTCTGCGCAGAATCGGTTCGCTTTAGCCTTGGCTTCATCACTCACAAACGCATATAATCTCAAGGTATGGGCAACTTGCGCCCGTGACATCATGTTGCAATTATTTTCCTTAACCACTAGATGGACTCAGAGACCACACATTTCAGTCCAAACTCATCTTTAGACAGACATTTTTTTTGCTTTGCACGTGTACAGCTCATATGCTAGGCTGTGAAGGCTGCTTGTCAATGATAAAAATATATATGTTATGTTTTCATAAACATGATGTGGAAGGAACATGTTCTAAGTAAAAATTCAATGTCAGCTACATGCTGGCGGGTGTATTACTTTCACTCAACCAATAATAACCAGCTGCGATGCATTATAGATGCCCCAGAGGATAGACTTGCCCTTTTTCTATATCCGCTTTCAACTTTCACATTTGTGTATAGGATTCCATTGATAAATACTTTGTCCTCCTTTGTTTACTCCGCTATTGCCATAAATAATTGAATTCCATTCATGCTGTATACGTGGAAGAATACTCCAGGGGGCCTTGTAACTTTCTCAAATATCTGTATGTGTGTGTGTGTGTGTGTGTGTGTGTGTGTGTGTGTGTGTGTAGGCATGTGACTGAGTGCATAGGGATGTAATATACAGTTGAAGTCGGAAGTTTACATACACATAATGTCTTTTAATGTTGTTGGGTCACAGACATCAGGAAGTCAATGGCATGCAAATATTAAAAATTTAAAGGCACAGTCAACTTAGTGTATGTAAACTTCTGACCCACTGGAATTGTGATATAGTGAATTAAAAGTGAAATAATCTGTCTGTAAACAATTGTTGGAAAAATTAATTGTGTCATGCACAAAGTAGATGTCCTAACTGACTTGCCAACACTATAGTTTGCTAACATGAAATCTGTGGAGTGGTTAAAAATGAGTTTTAATGACTTCAATCTAAGTGTATGTAAACTTCCGACTTCCAACTGTACATTATACATATCATAGATACATTCAATACACATACACTTGTATGTGTATTGAATGTATCTATGATATGTATAATAAGAAAAGTACGTAACAAAGGTTTGTCTGGGTATTGTTACATTCATAGATTCTAGATAAGCAAGAATGTTGACATGAAGATGTGCAAGGCGGGCACTTGTTGTCCTTAAAACATCTTTGTTTTACGTTACATTCTTTTTGTAGAAGGACATGGATTTCTGTTTGCATTTTTTAAAAGATTTATTACTTTCCACAGAATATTTTCATTTTTAATGGTTGCGCAGGAATGCTGTGGTTACACATTCCTATTTCATTTGCTTCCAGAGATTTAAATATAAGAATATGGGGCGTTAAGCTGGGATTGCCCTATATGTTTGTGCGGTATGAAAGAAAAATGGCAGATCTACATTTCCCGGACATGCTCAGGGATTTAAGATTGCTGAAAAGAGGAGGCACAGCTCAAGGCTGCGCCCCACACAGGCCTAACCTAGTCCTCCAAGGCGAAACCGCGACCCCCCCCCCCCCCGGATCCCACTGACAGAAGTGCCATAAGTGTGCGCCAGAGAGGCGGCCAATGACAACAGTCCACTTAAGCGCTGTTAAGACCATGGCGCTCATCGCCGTCTGCCCTGACCGCAAGAACAAAAAAAACAGGGACGGAAAAACAAATGGACAAAGCAGGGGAGCGTTGGGGTTGGACGGAGGGAGGGAGGGAGGGAGGGAGGGAGGGACGAAAGAAAAGGTTATTAAAAGTGAATTTGCGAAGGTGAAAAGATCACTCTCCTCTCAAACGGGAGATGCTTTTAAAGCAGATTAAGATAAGGGCCATTAGGGGTGGTGGAAGTCGCCGGGCTGTCTGCGTGTGAAGATGTGTCCGCGCTGGCGCCTGGGGTGGGGGGGGAGCCCGAGTTCAGAGTGCCCCGTGGGGAGAGCTCTCCCCGGCAGGCCCGCGCATCTCCACAGCCCCTCAACATCACTCCTCACTCGCCACCGAGAGGGAAATCGCCTACGCGCTCTCACACTCTCACGCTCAGTCTAACGCGCGGTCGAACCGCATAGCTGTCCATCGGACCGCTTCTTGTGTGCTACTTGTCCTCACGCAAATATCCTTAAGAAGAAAGCAGAGGTTTTAGCCCGTTTGCCTGTACAGTGTATTTCTAATGATAGAGAAGGAATAGCCCAAGCTCCAAAACAGCCTTGGGTAATGTAACGGAGGTAGAGCAAACACCTAAACAGGTGTTTAGGTATACAGTATGATTCTCCCCCACACGGGCTTCACTGGGTGATTTTGGATGCTTGTTAATACGTTACAAAAAATCAGAGAGAGTGCGTGTGTGTGTGTGTGTGTGTGTGGCTGTGTGTGCCCTTACGGAAGTGGAATACACTGTAATATATTGTAAATATGCATATATTTCACTGCAATGTGTTTTTTTTTTTAAATACTGCCATGTCTGAAGACAGCAATAACAAAAATGTACATTTGTCCTAAGGTCGTTTAGTGTTACAGTATCTCTGCAGATCTAGATTGTATATTTTATTTCACTATATCATGACTATTTCATAAGATTGTGTGTGCGTGTGTCGGGGGGCTGTGCTACCATAGCTGTTAAGTTCTCATGTTACCACCGTGGCCCCTTCAGTTGCCATACATTTTAGACAGAGTTATTCGCAGATAGCCGAGGGAGTGTTCTTGGCAGACGGGGCCGGTAGACTGAGCGGGTGCATTGCTAGGGTGCAGCACAGCATGAGAGTGGAGCTAGCGATGGAAACTAATAAAAAGGCCTCTTTACAGATCCAGCCCTGTGCTCTTAGTTAGAGAGAGTGTGAGGGACAACATGAGAGCGAGTAGGACTGCGCCAATGTATCTATTACCTTTTATTATACAAACTATTTAAAGAGCATTGCTACAAATAATCTCATTGGCAAAGATGTGCTACGGAGTCAAGGCGGTTTTTTAAATTCTGAGTTTTTACTTTGACGTGATTTAACATGATAGAGATATTTGTGTGTGTGCGTGTGCGTGTGTGTGTGTGTGTGTGTGTGCGCGTGTGCGTGTGCACGAGCGGGTTGAGGGGATGGGAGACGTCCGTCCTCCTCTCCGGGGTGTGCGGGCGAGGCAGGGATTGGTGGAAGGAGGCGGGTGACAGTCAGGGGTTAACGTGACAAAACGCAGACCATATCGCCCAGGATGTTCTGCCAGACCAATAACTTACATGCATTTGAAGTCCTCTAAGCACAGCTACAGAGCTGGCTCCAAACGGCACTCGGTACAGTAATGCAGCCCTCTCTAAGAACAGCCTTTACAGCATGGAGACAATTGGTCTGTCAGATGTTTGCTTCACAAACAGAGGTGGAAAGTCCAGGGGTCAGAAAGCAAAAGTCCTGCCGTGTGTTTCTTCCACCCATAAACTCAGCCAGCTGATTTCACTAATTAGTTCTACCTCCTGGCTGAAGGATTGCACTGATTAGCAAATCCAGGTGATTGGAACAAAATACTGGGGGGGACTTTTACTTTCTGGACCTGGATTTTCCACCTCTGGTCACAGAGCAATATTCCATCCCAAACCTTCAGGGGGTATGAGCCCAGAGGCAGGGCAATGCTTCTTTTAATTGCAGCCATCCATACATGTGCTAAAATTTCAGCGAAAGTAGTTCCATTGTTTCTCCACCCTGAGCCTCTGCCACAGATGTAGACCAAAAGAACAGATGCCTTTTCAGTCAGAACAAACACGTGCATAAAACCCAGGCACGACTGACGGGTGACGGTCGTTTTGCCTCCTAGTGGTAAAACGGAAATCCTGTTGCGACCTTAAGAGGGAAAGACTCGCTCAGCAAGACAAGCCCTTGAGTGAAGCGACCGAAGGACACCGACAATAGAGCGGCATCATCACAGCCAAAACAATTCAGTCCGAAATAACTGCAGCCTGTCAATGTTTTTTTTGGTAGGGAATGTAGTCCATTTCCCAGTGCCGGTGGGGTGTGTGGCGCGTGTGTAATGGCGGGGCGCGTGTGTAATGGCGGGGCGCGGGTTTTGCGGGGCGGCTCCGCATTACCCTTGGCGTGATGGTTGCTGTGATATTTGGCGGCTGAATTATTCACGCCGCGCGTCCTCCTCCACCGCCCGCCGCCATGTTTCATTAATGCCGCCACCGCCGGCCGCCTCCATTATTCAGGGCCGTTTGCAGCGTGTCGCCACACGTCGGGGCGGCACGGAGAGAGGGAGAGAGAGAGAGACGGAGCTCCGGAGAGAGAGAAAAAGGAGAAGAGCGAAACCCCAGGAAGATCGGCGCCTCACAGCGGCACTCTGCCTCCGTCCCTTAAGACGGGGGGATCCGGCTCTGCCCATTCTAGCACGCGGACAGAAGCCCAGCCGTGCATATGCTCTGCCCAGACGTGACCATGAAATATTCACCTTCTGTTGTGCCTGGGCACACTTACTAAATAGCATTTATTCCATCTTTTCAAGCGTCATCCCAAGAACAGCTTTTTACTGTAAATAAAACGTTGCCCCAGCGATTGAGTGGGGTGCTCTGCGGGGGGCCGCTGGTTCATTGAACCCTGCCCCCCAACACCCAATCAGAGGCCCTACTTGACGTTCGGCCCAGGGCCAGCCCAAATAACCCCCCATGTCAGAGTACGCCGGCCCCCCGCCTGACTGGAAATACAGACGATGCTGGTCGGCATGAAGCCCTTTGAGGCGCAGACAGGCCGCAGTAATCAGCCCTGGTGTGTTAGCTCTGAGCCTATCTAAGCTACGGGAGAGACGGGGTGTCCAGAGTCGTGCAGGTTCTTGACCCCTTCCCTCTTCATATATTGTGGTATACAGTATGTATTATCAGTGCTGAATATACAAATATACTGTATATATATTTGTGTATATATGTATATTGTACGCATGCATGTACATATGCATTTGTATATGAAGTGTTGTCCAAGCACTTTTCTTTTGAATTGTGTAGCGATGGTTTTGTATGGTTTTGTAAAAAAAGTTGTGTAAGCCGCTCTGGATAAGAGCGTCTGCTAAATGCCTGTAATGTAAATGTACGTGTTTTCTGTAGCATTCTGTTGTGTTTTGTACTGCAGTGTTGCGTAGGCACTATAGTATGAATAGTTTAGTTATTCTACGTTAAATGTTTTATTCTTTTAGACTTGCATTGTGTATCCATTGTTCGTTGTGTGTTGGGCGCAAAAGCGCAAGCCCCCTCCCACGCTCTTGTTTACGCACCTGAGCACCAGTCGAGTGTGAGATTGACATTCTACCTTCCTTCCCCTCGCTCGCTGCAGTCTGCCTGGGGCCCTGTGGAAACAGCAGCGGCCCTGTCAGATAACGCCCCTGAATTAGTCATGAAGGCCACACGCGCGCGGAGCGGCCGCCTCCGCCCTCGTCATCGCGGGCCCCCTCTCCCTCCGTCGCCCGGGCCTCTCCGCACCCTCCGCTTCCCGCGCCGGGGGTCCGTGGCTGCTGGTCACGTTCCTCAGCCCGTGCTTCAAAGAAACGCAGCAGTCTTATGTATATATAATGACGGCGGAAAGGAGAGAGGGGAACGCGCGACGTGCGCCGGTCCCGCCATCGGCGATGACCCGCGGGGGGGGTCGGCGGGACGGCGATGCCGTCGGCCGCGCTCGCTCTCGGCCCCGGGCGCGTTTGCGCTCGCCGCTGTGAAGTCCGCCGTCCTGCTACAACGCACTGTAATGCACCATGAAGTCAGGCGGCATCTGCCAAGTAGACAAATAATAATGGACCCGGCGCTCGTACCTCCGCCTTTGATCCGGGCTGCGCGCCGTCCAGATGAAGGGTACGGAAAATGTGCCCGTAATTAAATGGCAGTGCAGAGGGGTGCTGTTTACTCACACTGTCTGCGAGATAAAAGCATTAAGGCCATTACCCTGCCGTCCAGGGGGCTCCTAGCCTGCCACTGTATTGCGTTTCACTCCCCTTTTTAAGCCTTTGTAATGGCTTTACAAACGACAGCTCTGGGAATATTAACAACATGCTCATACAAGGAGCCTTTGTGCGCCGTTCGGTCCCTGTCCTACAGGACGCTCATTTTCATTATCCGGTTTCTCCTCCGCTTATTATCGGGTTGGGCCCAGGCTATTATCTGGCTGCACTTTGCTTCTCGCGGAAATTGCTACCGAATAAAGGACAATGGGGCATGGATTGTATCGACGGCGATGTGGGAGGGGCTTATCGTACGTATGTGTGTGTGTGTTTCTGCCCCCCCCCACCACCCCCCAACCCCTTCTCCTTTTCGCTTTCAGAATTTCTTTAGAATTATTCTTGCAGATAATGGCTGTTTTGTTCGGCAGCAGCTACGCTGAAAGTAAATTCTCCCGGCGCACAACGGGGTCTGAATAATTCACCGCGGTTCTGTATTGGATCGGAAAAACAACCGTGGGACAAACATTCTCCTGGAGCCTTGCGAAGCGCCGACTGACGAGGGCCCGTGTCGATGCGATGTTACGGCTTTCGCGTCGCCTCGCAAGTATGATGTTTTATTGATGCGACGTTTCCAGCTTGGCGGTTCTTGCGCCTCGCGGAATATGCCCCCCGCTTCATTTTGCAAATTCAGGCAGGCAAGCGTGCGCCCAGGCTGATCCTCACATGCCCCCTTTTTATTCCGACTTGTGTGGAACTTTTTGCCCAGTCCAGAACAGGAAATGATGTTTTACCACTTCCTGTCCTATCCACCTTAGCCCATCCCTCCCACAGGTGCCAGGGGTTGACAGGGCGCCAACACTCAGAACAAGGCCCCACTCAGACAGCAGCTGCACCTCGCGGCCCAGGCCCCCTCCAGAGACCCCCCCCAACCCCACCAGGTTCGGCCTCGGTGCCAAGGCCCCGTCCTGCGGCCAAGCACTCAAGCCTCAAGCCCTGCTGTGCGAAGTTTTCTGCTGACTGCAAGAAGAACTTCTACTTGACCTCTCCAACACATTTCCACGCCAGTGGAGATGCTCTTTGATTGAGAAGCCATGCTCACTGGAGGGGAAAAGCCGCACAGTGGAGACGTGAGCAGGGCTGGGAGAGGGTGAGGGGCTTTTAGATCAATGTTCCTCCCTGGAGAACCGCTGACTTTTTGCACTAACAACTGCGTGGCAACAGTGATTTTATTACGGGGAGAGCTTAGACGTACCAACTTTCTGCCAAGTGAAAAAAGAGAGCGAGGGAGAGAGAGGCAGGAACAGAAATGTGAGTGTGTGTCTGTTGCGGCGTCGCCTTTAGCCCCTGCCACGTAAAAATGCCTGAGCCGCTTGTAGCGTAAGGCGTGTTTGCTCTAGAAAGATGTCTAATATCAACAGTTTACATCTACAGCACTGAAAAAAACAAGTATTTCCTTGAAAAGGTTTGTCGTACTGTGCAGTGGAAGCTGACCTTTCATCCCAAAGCATTTCTATGCTCATGCATCGTTCAGAAATGCTTTCTACGGATCCTACTGAAGCTAACCAATATCACGGTCTCTTTGCTAGTGCCCTGCCTACGCTAAGACTCCTGGGTGAAGACCCGCCTCTTCTCAAGCACTCTGCTCTTGCCTTCTCATGGGTAAGAACTCTTTCCCCTGCTGCGTCTTGGTGTCGGTCCAAGGGGGGTGCGTGTGAATGCACACTCTCACGTGCGCGTACTCAAAAAAACGCGCTTTCCCACATATGCAACAAGAGCCATTAAGCTCCCTGGATACGGAGGCGGGGGTCATGTCAGGGCGAACAAGCTGGGAGAGGGATGGGGAGGGCAGAGGTCAATCCAGCCGTGGCAGTTTTTTCCGCTGGGACATCGAGACTCTGTTTGGTCGAGTGATCAGATCACCTCGGTCTGCGTCTGTCCGTAGAAACAGCGGCCAATGCTTTACTATTCCCCCTCTGGCAGGACTATACAACCAATGCAGCTGTGTACAGCGTTTAGACAGTGTGTTTAGTGTGATGCGTGTGATATAAGCATATGATGTGCTAAGACTTACAGTGTTATCTTTGAGAGAGCTGTGGAGTATGAAAGTGACGTGTGATGTAATCGTCATTTAGAATGTGATAGCAATTTTGTTAGTGAGTGATGTGTGTGGATTGAGCATATGGTATAATGTTAGTGAGTGATGTGTGGATTGAGCATATGGCATAATGTTAGTGAGTGATGTGTGTGGATTGAGCATATGGTATAATGTTAGAGTGAGTGATGTGTGTGGATTGAGAATATGGTATAATGTTAGTGAGCGATGTGTGTATTGAGCATATGGTATAATGTTAGTGAGTGATGTGTGTGGATTGAGCATATGGTATAATGTTAGTGAGCGATGTGTGGATTGAGCATATGGCATAATGTTAGTGAGCGGTGTGTATTGAGCATATGGCATAATGTTAGTGAGCGATGTGTGGATTGAGCATATGGCATAATGTTAGTGATTTCTGACGTGTGGACTGTAAGTGTGATGTGCAAGGTTAGTTGTCTGTTGTTTGCAGTGTGAGAGTGATGTGTGTTTTAAGAATGCATGTGTGCGTGTGCACCTGTCTGACTGTCTGTCTGTCCATCCGCCTGTATGAGTATCTCTCCTCCCTTGCGAAAAGGTCAGTCTAGGACAGAAATCTGTTCTCGCAAGCCCAGCCTCCAAGTAAACTTTCAGAAACATGCATTCTTACATATCTGGAGCATTTAATCAGCTTTAATCTTGCATGCATCAAGTACACAGAAAGAAAGAATCCTATAAATATGAAAGTCAACATTTAAATTAAAGATGAAAAAATGGAAAACTTTTTAGCAATCTGAAAAAAATAAAGAAAGTCTGAAGTGATTTTGTCGTGTGTCCTGTCCTCAGCAGATAGAGGTGACATTTAAGTTATTGGGGATGTTCTGCCTCTCAAAGTACGTAGAAACTAGGTCTGTCACCGTGGGGATATGTGTGGATGATTGATGCTTCCCAGACGGTCACCTTAACGCAAGCGGTTGCCGCCGCGGTCCTCTCTACCTCTGGGGGAAAGGCTTTGATTTTCTTCACTTCCGCTCCACCGCAGATGGGCCGCGCGGGCTCACCATTGGAGGGGGAGCGTTTGGGTTGCATTAGATTTTAATCACGCGGCCTGTTCGCAGTCCCTCCGAGCGTTCGGGACGAGGGATGAGTAGATGGGCTGAGGGGGCGATGCGCGCGCGGGGTCTGGCCAACCGTGAAGGCTCTCCACGTCTCAAATGCCACGTGCCGTGATCGACAGCACTCAAAGTGTCTCGTGTTCGCGGCCCTGGATAACTCCTTCCTCTTCCCTACACCGCTCTTAATGTCACCCGGCTCGGCGCGAGGTCAGGAGGCCAAAGTCCCCGTCGCTGGGGAGACGGCTCGATGCCGCCGAGGCCTCCGCCGGGTACTCGTCGCCTGTCTGGACGTTTGACGGGCATGCAAAGGCAGCCCGGCTTTATGTTTGAGCTCATGGAAATTCCGCCAGCGTGCCCAGTTTTGACCTGGCACTCCAGGGCTAATCCCGGAACAGCGCGTCGCGTTCGCGGGAGGAGCACGCAAGGCGAGAACTGCGGCCCCCGTCTGAGGCTGGCGCGGATCAGCACGCCGATCGCATGGACCGTGTCGATGCCCGCCGAGATCTGGCTGCGGGGGCAAGTCAGGGTGGGGGGAGGTCGGAGAGCGATGAAGGACGGCGACACTAATGACTGGCTGGCCCGGGCCACGCCCGCGGAGTGACGGCGCGCTAAAACCGCCCGAGAGGCAGCGATGCGACGGGAGCCGCCTGGGGTCGCCAAAGGTTCAGCCGCACAGCAGCCTGGACTAATTAGGGGTGCGAGAGGGGTGCGTGCTCCTCTATCGGGCAGTGGCTGGCGGCGACGCCCGACTGCTCCCCGAGACTGCCTTTAAACCCCCGCCAAAACGGCGAGGGCTGCTTTTATAGCCGTGTTATCATGGAAAAGATCAAAGGTCAGCTTTAAATGGACTAGAAAAACAACACAAGCAAGCAGGTGTTATGTATATCACAAGCACCCCCCTGCCACCACCTCCAACCACAAACACATAAACAAGCACACACACACACACACACACACAAACACACACATGCACTGGGTTTAATTACTGAACCCCTCGTGCATGTTTGGTAGTAGAATCAGAATGAGTTTAAAGGGCAGTAAAAGGACACTTAGGCCTCATAGTGCGTCTCTGTCCTCTCCAGACTGCACTGTAAATCCTTCTATTTAATCCAAGAGGCATTTAGCTGTTTTTTCTATTTTTTTTTACTGCCTGGAAATGTAGTCCCAAACCCTGGGATGTAGACCAATAATAACGGTGCCAGTCCTTTCAGATGAGATTTTAGGACCTTGGGATTTTCCATTGAGTAAAAGGCCGCTCGGTGTCCTGTGATCTTACTGAAGCACTAACTGATACTTTTATTACAAAATTCCTGAAAGTGGACTTAAACTGCAACAGTGGTGTGGGGAATGTGTGCCATGAGTCACATATCCAATGAGCAAGTGGATATGAATATGAATATGTGCTATACTGTGTACTGAACCGCACCAGTAGCATGTAAATGTATATTAGAGTCTGCGACTGCATCTTTAGAAATACTACGTACATGTACGGGTATTGAACAGAAAACAGTGAAGTTCTTACGGAACATACCAGAACATGGGGCACATTTTAGGTGCAGTCATACCATCAGAAGGCAAGGGTTGGGGGTACTGACAATGGAGGCAGCTAAGCCGTTTATGCCTGCAATGATCTCATGGCATACTGCTTTACGAGTTGGTCGCAAGCGAGCATGACTACTCTAAAACCATTCAAGTCCCTTTTCAGACACTAAAAACATTGGACAGAAAGGCCAATAGCTCTCACCATTGTCATATTATATAAAGGTAGAACCTATTCAATTTTGATAACTTCAAACATTTTGCAGATGCCTGTCGTATCTTCAAGGTATTGCAGCGTTTGCCCCTCCCCCATTGAGCCAATTCATAATGTAGAAGAACAGTAGCAGGAGGAGAACAAGGGTAACTACCCAAGGGAACTGTGTAGAGCAATAACGTCACAGCAAGTTTGGGCACCCACTATTGGAACAGTCTACCCTTTGAGTTAGGAGATTGTACCAATGACCATACCTTCAAACATAAACTTAAGATGAGGCTTAAAGAAAATCAATCTTGTCATCACGAGAAACCATCTTATCTCTAGCATTGCCTTAAAGGGATAGTTTGGAATTTTGGACATAATGTCTCAATTACGACTTACCCATGATGTAGTTGATTGATGGAAACCATTTTCAGCTAATTCCATGCTGTCCCTTCTTTTGGACATACACACGTTGCTAATGCAAGCACAACTCTAAGGTAACCGGTAGCATCCACTACTAAGCGCACTTAAACACTCCACAGTGCACCCAAAGCAAATAAAATACGACGACAGTCTATCTGGGGAGCGATACTTTACGTTACCTACGAATGTATTGCCTGCACTGGTCGACTACAACAACAAAGAAGAGCCACAAGTTGCAATGGCCACGTTCGCTCCGCCGCCGTACTTCCAAAGTGCGTTTGGTACCGGTTACCTTAAGAGTTGTGCTAGCATTAGCAATGTGTGTATGTCCAAAAGAAGGGACAGCATGGAATTAGCTGAAAATCAATCAACTACATCATGGGTAAGTCGTAATTGAGACATTATGTCCAAAATTCCAAACTATCCCTTTAATATATTTTTTATTGTTTTCATGCATTGCTGTAATCTCTGTAATGTATTTATTTATTCTATTGATGACATTGGGTCATTTATTTGTTTTTAACCTGACCAGGGAATACGGATGTAAATTAGCTCATTGGCTAACTCCGCCACATGTGGAAACTGAAATGTTAAATACTTAAATAAATACTGAGTGAATGTCGACACCACATGTTCAAGCCTTTCTTTCCAGGAGAGCATTTATGGGATATACTGGTACACCTGAGACACCATTTTCCACTTCCTTCAAGTAAACATGGCTTCATTGACCTCACTGACTATCTCACGGAAGAAGAGAGGCGTGATATTTTTGGCGCAGGACTGCAGACGTGGGGTGACTCTATGCCTCGCCGTATACAGGTCATACTGGCCACACGTGATGCCCCAACCCTACAACTTACTGAACATTTCAGTTTCCATCTTTCAACACTGTTCACAATGTGGAGGTATACATTACAGCGCATGTATGTTGTGTGCACAGTATTTAACACTAATGGAGGTAAAGCAGAAGGGTGTGGGTGTATATTTTAGTGTGCATGTAGCTACATTAGTTTGTGTGAAATCCATTATTGCATGTCTGTGTCAAAGCATGTGTGAAAAACAGCACTTTGTAACTAGTCATATAATTATATAAATTATAGCATGTGTCAATAACTACACTAGAGTGGTATAAATGTGCACTAATGTGAGTGAAAGTATTCCATACGTTGACAGTGCGTTTCTAAATAAATACCATGCATGTATACTGTACAGTATCGCTTGTATATGCACTGTGTAGGTGTATATTACAGCTTCTGTATTTAGGTTACAGAAAAGGGAAAATGTTTAAAATTTTTGTATGTAGCGTACATTTATATACAGTATTAACACATGCAAATGCATAATGTTCAGGTGTACATTAGTGCGGTGTGTATGAACATATATTGGAGCATGTGTGTGAACAGCCCTTGTGTGTGTATATTGTAGTGAGTGTATGTATGTGTATAGTGTGTACTTACAAAGTACGTACAAAGTATATTAGAATGTGTGTATGTAGCGCGTATAAGTGCATTAAAGCATGCTTGCATAGAGCAGCAGAGGTAATAGCTGAGTGCCTGGTTGAAGAGGCCAGCTGTCAGCTCAGAGATACAGCCCTAGACGGAACACTCTGGAATCTCAGTGACAGGCACAAGATGGCCGTGACAGCCAGGGAGGGCTGCCCGCTGCAAACAGTGCCTCCTGGCTAAGCGTATGTTTTTAAGGATGAACAGGTAGAGGAGGGGGCGAGACGGCACAAACGGGCACTTCCTGACATTTCAACCAATCCCTCCTAGCTTGCGGTTTCCTGCACATTTAGGATCTTCGCTAGCAGCGAGAATTGCCTTTTTCACATATTCAACCTGTCAGGTCGTATTGAGCGCTGACAGGGAGCAGGGAAGTGGAGGGACGGATGCTGAAACTGACTCTGATTGGATGCAGATGACATCTGCAGCCACAGGCTACTGGCCTTTACTCTGAAAGCCGGGTCTCCCACCGCGCGCGTTAGCCCTTCAGGTGTCGCGGGGACGAATGGAATCTCGTCAAGGACGTGGTGGCCTTTTTGACGAGGTGCTGATTGGTTGAAGGCCTTCTCTCATCCAGTAACCAGATGCGGGCTGATGCGTTACGGGGAGTTATTTCGGTCGGAGTAGGAAAACATGTCCGTCTGAATTTGCTGCGTCGGCCGCGCGCGGTTGCCGACCCGGGGGGGGTGGTGGTGGGGGGGGGGGGGGGGGGACATGCAGGGGCGATGGCTGATGAAAGCGATCTAGTGGTCCGTGCTTTGATGGAGTCTGGGAGCATATGACAGCTGTCGACACGCGTCAGCTTGACGCGGCTCTGAGGCGGGTGTGAGCTGCGTGAGCACAGGCGTGAGGCCTGGTGTGTGTGTGTGCGTGTCTGTGCGTCTCCCAGCATGCTGTGCGCATAGCTGTACCTGCTGTGCCCTGATGTGTGTGTGTGCATCTCCCAGCATGCTGTGCGCATAGCTGTACCTGCTGTGCCCTGATGTGTGTGTGTGTGTGCATCTCCCAGCATGCCCTGCGCATAGCCGTACCTGCTGTGTGTGTGTGTGGGGGGGGCATACCTGTCAGAAACAGTTAGGGGTGCTCTCTGGCCTGTCCCGCAGCAGAGAGCCTCAGAAAGGGAGCTGAACTTTTCACTTGTCAATTCAAAAAGGTTAGCACCAAATCCTGAGCGATGGGTGAAAATTGATGGGTGCTCTCGTGGCATTTTTGTGGCAAAGAGTTGCTGATGCTTTTCCACCCCTCCACCACGTGCCTCCTCGGTCCATGCGTGCCCCCTGGCCCTCTCTCTCCCCTCCACCACGTGCCTCCTCGGTCCATGCGTGCCCCCTGGCCCTCTCTCTCCCCTCCACCACGTGCCCTCCTCGGTCCATGCGTGCCCCCTGGCCCTCTCTCTCCCCTCCACCACGTGCCCTCCTCGGTCCATGCGTGCCCCCTGGCCCTCTCTCTCCCCTCCACCACGTGCCCTCCTCGGTCCATGCGTGCCCCCTGGCCCTCTCTCTCCCCTCCACCACGTGCCCTCCTCGGTCCATGCGTGCCCCCTGGCCCTCTCTCTCCCCTCCACCACGTGCCTCCTCGGTCCATGCGTGCCCCCTGGCCCTCTCTCTCCCCTCCACCACGTGCCCCCTGGCCCTCTCTCTCCCCTTCACAACGGATCAGTCTAGCAGCGAAGCCTGTCCAAGTGCCCTCCCCTGCCCCGCCCGCATCTTCCCACCTCCCGGCCCCGATTAATCTGATCGGCTGCCCTTTGCTGACCTTGACTCACCCTACACATGCTCTGAGAAAGAAATGACAGCATGACCCTCACAATATCCTAATTGCCACAAACCCCTCAACAATGTTCAACTCTCCAAATCCCCAATACACCACAAACCAATACTTTTAAACCATCTCTAAAGACAGCAAACCCCTAATTGCGGTTATACATTATGAATGCCCTATACACCAAAAGTCCCTATTCGCTGTTATACCTTATGAATGCCCTTTACACAAAAAGCCCCTATTCGCTGTTATACCTTATGAATGCCCTATACACAAAAAGCCCCCATTCGCTGTTATACATTATGACTGCCCAAAACACAAAAAGCCCCTATTCTCTGTTATACATTATGAATGCCCTATACACAAAAAGCCCCTATTCGCTGTTATACATTATGAATGCCCTATACACAAAAATCCCTATTCTCTGTTATACGTTATGAATGCCCTATACACAAAAATCCCATATTCACTGTTATACATTATGAATGCCCTATACACAAAAAGCCCCTATTCACTGTTATACGTTATGAATGCCCTATACCCAAAAAGCCTCTATTCACTGTTATATGTTATGAATGCCCTATACACAAAAAGCCCCTATTCTCTGTTATACATTATGAAGGCCCTATACACAAAAAAACATATTCTCTGTTTTATATTATGAAGGCCCTATACACAAAAAGCCCCTATTCTCTGTTATACATTATGAATGCCCTATACATAAAAAGCCCCTATTCGCTGTTATACATTATGAATGCCCTATACACAAAAAGCCTCTATTCGCTGTTATATATTATAAATGCCCTATACCCAAAAAGCCTCTATTTGCTGTTATACGTTATGAATGCCCTATACACAAAAAGCCCCTATTCTCTGTTATACATTATGAAGGCCCTATACACAAAAAACCCATATTCTGTTTTATATTATGAAGCCCCTATTCTCTGTTATACATTATGAAGGCCCTATACACAAAAAGCCCCTATTCTCTGTTCTACATTATGAAGTCCCTATATACAAAAAGCCCCAATACTTTGTTAAACATTATGAATGCCCTATACACCAATATACACCTGTTCACTGTTACACCTTCTGAATGTCCTATACTCCCAAAAAAGGCTTGTCAGACATTTCCTGTGCATCTCTCAAATTTGCATACAGAACAGGGTTTTATATTTTTGTCTGAAAGGTGCCTGTGGGCAGCCTCGTGGTTTTGTATTTTTGATACCATATCCTCGGTCTCATTCATCTCGTTCTCTTTGTGTTGTGGTGAATCAAGGCTGTTTTGTGCTGTGCGTGTGCTGGACCCGTACTCTGGCTGTGTGCATGGATGCTGCATGCATGTGCGTGTGCATTCATCTGTGGTAAAGATCCTTCTCTGAAACTTTTCCTTGGACTGAACCACGATATATATACATGACCTGATTGTTCCTTCTTTATGAAGACATTTGAAGACAAATGGAAGATCTCACCAACAAAAAAAAAGAAACTATGCATAAGTAACAAAGTATGTATTGTGTAGGCAATCGGCCAGTTATTCACATTTGCCATTAAGCAGCTTCACAGCACTGAATAAAAATCATCATGCGAGATCATCATATCATGACCCAGTGATAGACCACCCATGACTGGGACTCAACGTTATGACTCTGTCAGGTACCGTTTGTGCTCGTGTCATCGTGCATGTACAGTATGTCTGCGTGCGTGTGAGTGGTGTCTGACTCACTAACATGTTATCTCTCCAGAGAGGCAGCCGCTGCGTTGCATTTATTTACACATGGAGCACAGATGGGCGAAGAAAAATTACCTGCGCCGCTGATCTCTCCGGCACGGACGCAAATGCGCAGATTCACATTTCGACCACTGGGTGGCGCTGGTAGTCTTTTGCAAAAGCTGAAATGTACAAACGGTTGCATTATTCAAACTATTTTCCTTGTGTATAGAAACAGTTCAATAAATTGGTCCAGAATATTTTAATTAGAATCATGTCATTTGCAATGTAAGTATTTATTTCCAAAAGTTATAATGAAAAGTTAATATAACACAAATCGGATTTAATTAAAAGCAACAGTCAAACATACGTCCTCCAATATATATATATATATATATATACATATTTTTTTCATTTTGATTCATTTAATTGGTTTAATTAATCACGTTATACAAAGTAAGAAGGAGGAAAGTGTATGGAGAGAGTAGCATGGGCACACCAGGGCCTTCTCCTGCAGTGTTTCTCTGGACTGCTGGGCAGTGGTGTGACAGCGTCCAGCGTAACCTATGGCTGGTTGCCAGAGGGATTGCTGGTTTGAATCCTGGGTGGGGCGCAGCCGTTGTGTCTTTGTACAACATTACAACAAGGCACATCACTAAACCGCTTCAGTGAATAACAAGTTGTATAAATATGAATAATATGTAAAATACGAGCTGAGCATGTCACTATGACATTCGTGTTCAATAATAATTGAACACGAATGTCAGCTGCCTGTATTATTGTGTGTGCGATTATATGATACTACTGCACAGGGTGCAGTGGAGCATACATATTGTTGTTTTTTGCAGGCATCCTTGGCGCAGGCTAAAGATGTTGTGGTGGAGGTTCATGTGTGGGGGTTGGAGGAGAGAGGAGGGGGGTGATGGAGCAAGGGGCGTGGTCTCATTACTGTCCTCCAATCCCGGCGCTTTGCCCCACTGAACAGTGATACGAGCAGATGTTTGACTGTTGCTTTTAATTAAATCCAATTTGCCTTTGTTTGCGTTAGATTGAGCGTGGGCCTTGGTCTTCCGCAGAGCGCGAGCACAAGTCACTCTCCTGCCTGGGTCCCTCTCACCTGGATCTGGAGCCAAGAGCCAAGCTTCTTTAAAATGCACCTTCCTTTCCTCTCTGAATGCGCCCTACACATGACGAGTCTCATCTAAACCCAGACTCAATCAGTAATCCAAAGGGCTTGCATCGAGTGGCAATGACCTAATGAAAGAGCCCTTGTGGTGGTCACATTGGTGCGGTGACTATAGCCCCCTTAATCTGTGACCCCCATCCAGGGGAACGGCACGTCCTGCGCATGGGACGCAAGCCTGTGGCGTCTGTGCACGGTCATGCATGCGCGCCCTTGAGGCGCGCCTTTTGACCTCACGTTCAACTCTTTTTCCCCAGACGCGTAGAACGAAAGAAACCCCGGCAGCGATCCCCACGTGCAGAAAGAGTTGCGAGATAGACTGTGTTTTTTTTACTAGACTAGTTGCTTACTTTGAATAATTTCCTTTGAAGGCCTTACAATATGTTATTTGATGTTTTGATACACGCTCGTCTCCCCGCCTAATTCAGTTTCCACCCGGGCCTGTTTAGACCGAACGTGCGATAGGGAGTGTTAACTCGTCTTTCGTCCCGTCGGCCGCGGCATTGTTAGCGGGGGCGGCCGGGATTTTGGCTGTTTTTGAATGTGCGTTTGTTGTTTTATTGAGTCATTAGGAGGAAAGACGTACAAACGTTGTTTTTCTGAGCCTCGTACAGTGTTTTTAATGAGATGTTTGAATAGGGGGGGCGGGGGTGTAACAGCTCTCTGCCAAGCCTGACTTCACATGGATTGAATGCGTTTCATTCAATGTAGCCATCACAACACTTCCAGCATCTTAATTATGTGACCTTTCAGTGTAAAGAATGGGGCTTGGGCAGGGATACGCACATGATGCAGTTGCTGCCAGAGGCTATAAACTGCAACAGGAAGCCCGGACCATCAATCATATACTCAGTGAGGGCTTGTTGAAATTAGCCTCGCCGCGCTGATTAGCTTCCTATCCGCACTGTAAATAACGTCTCGTGTGGGAAGCGGGGACAGGGCCGCGCCGAAAGTGCCACGTTCTATTTTGGCACAGCTGCGTGAAATGGCATCGGTTTGGACGCACGCAGTCCGTACGGCGCCCGGCACACACTTGTACAACTCTTCACTTTTTGACTTTCATTCACTGGCATTTAGCAGGCGCTCTTACCCCGCGGCTACTTACAGCGCAAGCACAGATGCAAAGGCCAGGGATCGAAGTGCAGCGATTCCCAAAGGGGAAAGTGAAGCAGGGCCGTGCAGAGACGTTTCGCGGGGCGGGTGCTCAAAGTGACAAAAAGGGCACGCCAACCGAGGAGAACTGTTTTATGACACCCAGTTACTGTACAGAGAATATTTTGCCAAATGAGTGAAATTAAAATGAACAACAGTAACAATAACAATATAAATTTTTTTCTCAAATCAATGGGGCACTTCGGTCCCTTGGGGCAAAAGGGGCAGGTGCCTCTTCCTCCCTGCACGTGCCTGTTCCCAAGCGAGACAGCAAGTGCTAGAAGTGTGGATTCCATTAACAACTTGTCAACTACCCTATTGAACGTTGAAATAAGTTGTACAAACAAGACAAAAAACTGCCATGATGAGAATTAAACTACATTATATGATCACAGGCTCTGAAAAAATAAGAACTTAAGTGAGTGCAAATTTGTTTAAAGCAAGACTCACCGTCAGTGTGCTGATGATGTCAGCGTGTTTCCACTTCCTGTTGCAGTTCTGGGCATGCTGTAGAGCCTGTAACCACCAGAGCATCGTAGGTTCAGCAAGGCACCGGACCTGAATTGCTTCAGTCAAAATCCAGCTTTTTAAATAGTTAACGCGTCGAATGGAAGTTGCCCTCGATAATGAATCTATAAATTATGCACATAAATAATGCAATGGATGCGTTTGACGAAATGGATATGTCTGGCCTGGCAGGAATTCAAAAAGAAAATAGTGCTCTACGTGAAGAGGCATTTTTTTATTGCTGGGGTCTATTATTTTTGGTCTACTTCATGTCCGTGCTTCTTTATTCCACACACAATCACAAATAGCCTACTTTAAAACATATTAAATGACGCACGCACTACTATACAGTATATTAAGTGTGCTAATAAAGGTACACAGTAGACCCAGAAATAACATCTTTAAAAAAGGGAATGCACAACAGAATTTATTATGTCTTCAATACAGATTTAATTTATTAAAAGACAAAGAGACAATGTGAGTTTGAGGGACACGCATTTAAAGATCGTGAGGACCGCCATAGTTAAATCTTTTCAATTGAAGAGCTGGGTTTGGCAGGGGAGGGTTCCACTCAAATTAACTGCATTTAAAATGACAAGTTTTCTCTCGTTACTTTGGCGGTAAATTGACTAACGGCAGACATAAATGCGCGTTGCGAACAGCACGAGTGGAACCAATCAATTTAAAGTACATTCTTCATCAGCTGGGTGAAAAGGAGTGTCTTTATTGCAGTAATTGCATGGCAAGATGTGGCCACCCATTTATATCAATGCCCGTTAACAGGCCGTGGTAAAACTGAGCAAAGAGCGTACTACATTATTCCAATAAGCTTACCAGAGCAATACAAACCAGAGTCTGCCCATTCTCAACTATACCTCAGATTCACATTAATTTAATCCTATTCAAACACTAACATCCACGCACACACATACACCTGCACACCCACACACGTATACGTGCACGCACGCACACGCATACACCTGCACACCCACACACGTATACGTGCACGCACGCACACGCATACACCTGCACACCCACACACGTATACGTGCACGCACGCACACGGTATCCATACTAGGGCCCGACCGATATGGGATTTTAGGTCCGATACCGATGTCGATAAAGAGGGGTTAAAATTTCCCGATTTCCGATAAATCTGCCGATATACAGTATATATATTTTTATAATGTAAATCAGACATATCCCAGAAATCATCAGTCACATTTGGGTCTTAAAGAGCAATTATTAAAGAATTGCACTGGAGGCAGGATTTGTTTTACTTACAAACAATAAACTATTAATTTAACATTATATAACATCATACATAGAACATAGTATGTCACCTAACCTTTGAAAGTAAAGTAAAACTAATTGAAATATATACATATTCTTTTATAACAATGTAACATTCTTTAATCTTTATTATTACACACTGGCCAGTCTCTGGTTCAAATGTTCTCAAACAGAAAACAATAAGTATGTTCTACATTAGAACAATAGTATGTCACCTAACTTTTGAAAGTAAAGTAAAACTAATTGAAATAATATATGCATACTTTTATAACAAGGTATATTCTTATTACACACTGGCCACTGTCTCTTTGGTTCAAACGTTCTCAAACAGAAAACAGTAAGTATGTTCTGCATTAGAAAAATAGTATGTCACCTGACCTTAAAATAAAATAAAAATGAACTTAAATATTATGCATGTTCTTTTGGAACAAAGTAGGTGTACATTTCTTCATTTCACACACTGGTCACAGGCTCTTGAGGTTAACGGTCAACTTCAATACTGCCAATTTAACAGAAGCAGGTTGTAGTGCAGGAAGCACAGCTTCTCTGCATTTTCTCCTGAGAGTGACATTCTTTTTGCTAGTTTTACATTTTCAAAAGAGAAAAGAAAAATAACAGTCCATGAAAAGACCAATAAAATGGGTACACGAAATAGCATGGTCAGAAGTTCAAGCTAGTTAGCTAGCTAGCTCGCTTGACAGAACTTACTGACTGGGATTGGGGAAGCTAAACTAGCTAGCTAGCTAGCTACCTATCGATAGGTAGATTGAGTATGAAGATTGAGCAATTGACTCCAGAATATGCTAAAGATATGCACTTGGAATCATTAATGGGACTCTAGCTACATTCAACACTCTTGAATTGATTTCACTGTTTATAGAACTCAACGTGGCCGCAACAAGTTCTTCTAACATCACTTGCAAATGTGTTTACTCTGGGAACCTAGCCAAATTATTAGCTAGCAAGCAAGCTAGCTAAATGTTAGTTAAGAAATGTAGTTAGCCTCAGTCATTTGGCGACTAAAGCGGCAAGTAAGGTAACGTTAGTCTTGGCTGTGTAACGTTGACATTTATTGTCCAACAAAATGAAATGTCTTTGCTAGTTGTTAATTTACGTTACAGTTGTGTTTTTCTCACAAACAATAATTTACCTCAATCCACGTTTGACGCAGCAGCCATGAATGTGTAGTTGTATCGATGATCCGCGTTCAATCACGGAGTCGAGAGGGTGAGACCATAATGTGGAGTGGAGGTATATGGTTAATCAGCGAACGGCGCCCTCTACTGGGGAAATTTAGTAAAATTGTGTTTAAGTGTTTAAAAATTATAATTTTGTTTTTACATATTTTATCGGTTCTTATCGTGGATTTTTTTCCCGATACAGATATATCTGTGACAGGCCAATATCTGCCGATAATATCGGTGCTCCGATATATCGGTCGGGCCCTAATCCATACAGCTGAGTGCTTACACATACCCATACACACAAAGACTAAAATGGAGGCTGGGTCTGGAGGAGATCACAGACCTCACAGTTCTACAGCAGCAGGTCCAGCAGCGGACATGGCTGAATGAGGGATTGAGAGTCAGGCAGGTGACCGAGAGGAAGAAAGGACAGAAGTTAAGGTCTGAACACAAAGTGCTCAGCTCCTCGTTCAGCTGTCAAGCTCAGGTTTATGGGATACGTATGAAGAACCTATCAACACATCCACAACAGAAACAAAAACGCAAGTGCAAGGCTGCCGACTGATCAGCCATTTTGGGGGCAGATTAAATGGGAGGTTGGTGCACAAGCAGCTGGTCTCTACCGGATGTGTCTGTAGAGGTCGCAGTGAGCTGCTGAGTGGTGTGGACGGGCTGCAGAGCCACTCTGACCAGTTATCCCCACACGAAAGGCAGGCTCTCGGTGCGAGCGCCAGGCCTGACCGGTCACTGAACCCTGACGGCTGCCTGTGCCACGATGCGCGAGCGCACCCCAGCGCCAGCCCTCCCACCCCTGCTGGCCGAACAGCCACATCCTGAAGAGGGCACCGCCGTGGACCAGAGGGGTGTCAGAGGGCCCAGAACCCCCTTTAATAAATTACAGGTAGAGCCCTCTTATTTAATACCATCTGTATCAATCAGTCGGTTCTTGGTGACTCACCCAACAGGTACAGCTCAGCTTTTACAGGTAACAATTCAGTAGCTTAATAAAAAGGCTTATTGGCTCTTTTTAGGTGTTAGGTTGCTAATCTACCATTTTAAAACTAATAACACTACCAATGATTGGTGCAAAGGAAAGAGCATGACCAATCATTGGTCATGTTATTAGTTTTGCACACAATAAATCAAGCTCTAAATGTACACTTGGAGAACGTTTTTTCCATAATCATTTATTTATTATTTATTCATATCCTGCTTTATTTAACACCGTGATTTTATGAGCATGCTGAGTTTGAGCATATGAAGTGCCATTAGGGCAGTGCAACAGGGATTCACTGGATTCTAACAGCGGGGAGCGCTTGTGTTAAGAGTGCAGGGAATATTACATTGCCGTATTATTTTGCCTTTGAATGTGCCCCGCATGCCTGACCTCGACTAGCTGGTCAGCTCAGGCCAGTAACCTTCCCTCTGCGACACACCCTCAGATTACCCTGTCAGGGCCAGTGATGAGGAACTGCTACAGGTTACTCTCAGAAGTGAGTACCACATAGCCTCGCTAATGCGATTAACTCATCAATCTCTCTGTTCCAAAGAAAATGTGGTTTCTGTTAACATGACACGTTCTCACTGCGCAGAAAACATGGGAAAGACTGATTTTAAACATCTAAAGCAGTGGTCCCCAGCCCTGTTCCTGGAGATCTACCGTCCTGTAGGTTTTCATTTCAACCCCAATTTGGCATACCTGATTCTAATTCGCAGCTCAAGGAGGTCTCTAGCTGTTGCATAGTGGTGTGCTTTGTTAGGGTTGGAGTGAAAACCTACAAGATGGCAGATCTCCAGGAACAGGGTTGGGGACCGCTGATCTAAAGGATATTTTTTTCCATTAAATTTTCCCTTGTGAAAAGCGCGTAGTTCCCTCTCATGAAATCATAGGACACAACTGTGTAAACAAATACCTTCCGCATTCCTGGTTCAAGGGATTTGTATCATATAATAAGAAAATATTATATGTGAAGCACATTTACATGAATACTAAAATTTCAAACATTTGCCATATGTGAAATGTTGCTTTTTAGGCATAACTAGTGGATAATTTGCATAACGGAGATCATAATTTTCAAGCTTCAAGTGTTGCTCATATCTTTGTTCATCTGGCCTTGAGTCTCTAAATACCAGATCAGATACTAACTCCCCGGTGGAGCCTCTTCAGAAGAGAAGCGCTTTTATTTCCTTTTAAGACTGTAAAAACTTTGGCTGGAGCCAAGACCTGACAGATGGATCACAGAAAACGTGGACTGGCCATTTGCACCTTTAATAAGAGATTAGTTTCCACCTAACCCCTGCTGACATCCCCTGTCCTCTGGCTCAGTCCCCAACTGTTGAAAAGTCTCCTCACCCCCCCCCCCCCCCCCCCCCACCCTACCACATTCTAACCACCACAGCCTCCCCCAGCACATAAGGATCCCTCGAACCCGTTGCCCTGACCGCCACTGTGGAAGAATTAATGTTCCACCTGCTCCTAAGCGTCCCCTTCACAAACTCAAAACACAAGAATGTGTCAGATGAGCGAGACCCTCACAGCTTCCAACAATATAATCCTCGTCCAATCACAGCGACAGGTCATCGCCATGGAGCCCACAGCCAGGCAGTGTTTACGCACTCTCTATGCTTCGAAACAGTGAACGAGCAAGCATTACAGAAAAGCCAATCATCCACACTGGCTCAGCATGCTGATTACCCAGAAGGCTAACGACACATTGCATAGTTGAAATACATGCCCAGTAGCAGTCCAGCCAAAGAGAAACATTTACGCGGATAGAGAAACATATCTACGCAATAAATAGAAATTGGTGAATGATAAATGTTTCTCATCTATCTTACATTTCACAGACGTTCGCAATGTTTTTGGTGCACTCCTTAGTTTAAGTCACATCATTAATCAAACGTGTTGGAAATGTACTATTGACACAGGACAGGAGATCTCAACAAAAATGCTCTTAAAATCTTTCATGAAACGGCACCCGTTTTTTCCCTTTCTTTTTGAATTTTTTCTTGGGCTGCAAAACGATCCAAAAAATGAACTAGTAATTTGCCGGGTTTGCTGTGATTTATCATGAATGAGACCCTAATTACGGAGTTTTCCAAAACATTTAATAGTATTTTAAAGGTAAGAAAACAAAACAAATATAATTAAAATGACAGCCTATTGTCCCGCAGTTTTATACCTTCCTGTGCCACGTAGAATTTGACAACACGTACAACACTCCTTGATGGAATCTAGGGAAAGTATGTTGTGTTAAAAAATGGACCAGTTAAGCATTTTAAATGAATGCCTGAACATAGTCAGCCCTACTTTTCTCACAATGGTGCGAGGACAGACCATCACATACATACTGTGGAAACAGAAGCAGAAAACAAACAGTCTAATCTTGCACAGAGACATTTCGGCGATATATCGATTGAATGTCCTCCTACAAAGACAGTAAACATAGTTATGCATTCTGCTGTATGCATATGACAGAATGTAGCAGACGTACAGTACGCATGGAACTGTATGACTGCTTAGTGTTGTAAAGAACACAGGCATAAGGCTTAAAATATACACCTGTAAATGCACACACAGCTACACACACATACATACTCAAATAATGAATCTACTTTGAGTCATATATGGTATATTTTCAGAAATCAGTCCCAACATGAAAAAATGGTCAGTTCAGTGACTGAAGGTTTTATATAGGACTCCATGGGGTCAATTTACTAAATGTTTGCATGTACAAAAGCCCATGTAAAAGTGTTACCACCCACGAAAAATCATCCGAGGTCTCATTTTTGTGCATTAGCCTGAATGAATATGCAAAATTGGGCGTCCCTATGTTATTTTGCGAAATAGTGGGAGGTAGTCAAGCAAATTGATTACTTTAGTACGTGTGAAGTGACTTACTAAGCCCGAAAGGAAGTTTGGGAAAGGTATTTGCAGTTGCATTTTAGTACAAATGGAAAGCAGGCATTAAAAAACATGGAATCGATAAGATGACGGCTGTTATCGTAGCGAGACACGTACAGGTGTGTTTGGAATATCCATAAAGTTCTGAATAATTGCATGACAATGGGGGCTAATTAACTGGCTCATTCAAAATACAAAAGAAGATAATTCATGGATAGCCTATGTAGGCTACATCGTGAACAGTAAGAATATTTATTTTTAATCATGAAGCAAATGGTGTTACAGACATACAAGAGTCTATTATAACTTTATAAAACATCTATTATAACAAACAGTGAATAACAAGCAAATCAAAACTTTATAAAAAATAAAACCCATGATCAAATGGAAATGTGGTTTTATGTGACACAAGGTGCAAGTCGGCTTAGTGCTAGTAGGCGAAGCATAGTTATGATCATTTCAGTCTTGACAAACATCAGTAACTCCCGGCAGAAACTGAGAGACATCCAGTGAAACTGTCATGGTTTTGCAGCTTGCTTCCTTGGTTCTGCGGACGCTTCCTCTCGGAGCCGCTAGACGGCGCTCCTGCTGTTTTTTTCCGCCACCCGTGACTCCTTAGGCTCATTTGTTTCAGGTGTGTTACTGACTACTTAAGCTCAGCGCCTCCGTGCCTCCGGGCTTTTGTGTCATTCTATGCACGCTAAGCCAGGTAAACGGTATAGCTGTAGGACTGCACACGCTAAGCCAGGTAAACGGTATCGCCGGAGGACTGCACACGCTAAGCCAGGTAAACGGTATAGCCGGGGGACTGCACACGCTAAGACAGGTAAACGGTATAGCCGGGGCTAAGCCAGGTAAACGGTATAGCCGGGGGACTGCACACGCTAAGACAGGTAAACGGTATAGCCGGGGCTAAGCCAGGTAAACGGTATAGCCGGGGGACTGCACACGCTAAGACAGGTAAACGGTATAGCCGGGGCTAAGACAGGTAAACGGTATAGCCGGGGCTAAGACAGGTAAACGGTATAGCCGGGGCTAAGACAGGTAAACGGTATAGCCGGGGCTAAGACAGGTAAACGGTAAAGCTGGGGGACTGCACACGCTAAGCCAGGTAAACGGTATAGCCGGGGCTAAGCCAGGTAAACGGTATAGCCGGGGCTAAGCCAGGTAAACGGTATAGCCGGGGCTAAGACAGGTAAACGGTATAGCCGGGGCTAAGACAGGTAAACGGTATAGCCGGGGCTAAGACAGGTAAACGGTATAGCCGGGGCTAAGCCAGGTAAACGGTATAGCCGGGGCTAAGACAGGAAAACGGTATAGCCAGGGCTAAGCCAGGTAAACGGTATAGCCGGGGCTACGCCAGGTAAACGGTATAGCCGGGGGTAAACGGTATCGCCGGAGGTTAACGGTATCGCGGGGGGTAAGCCAGGTAAACGGTATCGCCGTGGGTAAACGGTATCGCCGGGCGTAAACGGTATCGCCGGGGGGTAAACGGTATCGCCGGGGGGTAAACGGTATCGCCGGAGGTAAACGGTATCGCCGGGGGTAAGCCAGGTAAACGGTATCGCCGGGGGTAAACGGTATCGCCGGGGGTAAACGGTATCGCCGGGGCTAAGCCAGGTAGACGGTATCGCCGGGGGTAAACGGTATCGCCGGGGGTGAACGGTATAGCCGGGGGTAAACGGTATAGCCGGGGGTAAACGGTATAGACGGGGCTAAGGCAGGTAAACGGTATAGCCGGGGCTAAGCCAGGTAAACGGTATAGCCGGGGCTAAGCCAGGTAAACGGTATAGCCGGGGGTAAACGGTATAGCCGGGGGTAAACGGTATCGCCGGGGCTAAGGCAGGTAAACGGTATAGCCGGGGGTAAGCCAGGTAAACGGTGGGTAAACGGTATAGCCGGGGGTAAACGGTATAGCCGGGGGTAAATGGTATAGCCGGGGCTAAGACAGGTAAACGGTATAGCCGGGGGTAAACGGTATAGCCGGAGGTAAACGGTATAGCCGGGGCTAAGCCGGGTAAACGGTATAGCCGGGGGTAAACGGTGGGTAAACGGTATAGCCGGGGGTAAACGGTGGGTAAACGGTATAGCCGGGGGTAAACGGTGGGTAAACGGTATAGCCGGGGGTAAACGGTGGGTAAACGGTATAGCCGGGGGTAAACGGTGGGTAAACGGTATAGCCGGTGGTAAACGGTGGGTAAACGGTATAGCCGGGGGTAAACGGTGGGTAAACGGTATAGCCGGGGGTAAACGGTGGGTAAACGGTATAGCCGGGGGTAAACGGTGGGTAAACGGTATAGCCGGGGGTAAACGGTGGGTAAACGGTATAGCCGGGGGTAAACGGTGGGTAAACGGTATAGCCGGGGTAAACGGTGGGTAAACGGTATAGCCGGGGGTAAACGGTGGGTAAACGGTATAGCCGGGGGTAAACGGTATAGCCGGGGCTAAGGCAGGTAAACGGTATAGCCGGGGGTAAACGGTGGGTAAACGGTATAGCCGGGGGTAAACGGTGGGTAAACGGTATCGCCGGGGCTAAGCCAGGTAAACGGTATCGCCGGGGGTAAACGGTATCGCCGGGGGTAAACGGTATAGCCGGGGGTAAACGGTATAGACGGGGGTAAACGGTATAGACGGGGCTAAGGCAGGTAAACGGTATAGCCGGGGGTAAGCCAGGTAAACGGTGGGTAAACGGTATAGCCGGGGGTAAATGGTATAGCCGGGGCTAAGACAGGTAAACGGTATAGCCGGGGGTAAACGGTATAGCCGGGGCTAAGCCAGGTAAACGGTATAGCCGGGGGTAAACGGTGGGTAAACGGTATAGCCGGGGGTAAACGGTGGGTAAACGGTATAGCCGGGGGTAAACGGTGGGTAAACGGTATAGCCGGGGGTAAACGGTGGGTAAACGGTATAGCCGGGGGTAAACGGTGGGTAAACGGTATAGCCGGGGGTAAACGGTGGGTAAACGGTATAGCCGGGGGTAAACGGTGGGTAAACGGTATAGCCGGGGGTAAACGGTGGGTAAACGGTATAGCCGGGGGTAAACGGTGGGTAAACGGTATAGCCGGGGGTAAACGGTGGGTAAACGGTATAGCCGGGGGTAAACGGTGGGTAAACGGTATAGCCGGGGGTAAACGGTATAGCCGGGGCTAAGGCAGGTAAACGGTATAGCCGGGGGTAAACGGTGGGTAAACGGTATAGCCGGGGGTAAATGGTATAGCCGGGGCTAAGGCAGGTAAACGGTATAGCCGGGGGTAAACGGTGGGTAAACGGTATAGCCGGGGGTAAACGGTGGGTAAGCGGTATAGCCGGGGGTAAACGGTATAGCCGGGGCTAAGGCAGGTAAACGGTATCGCCGGGGGACTGCACACGCTAAGCCAGGTAAACGGTATAGCCGGGGGTAAACGGTATAGCCGGGGGACTGCACACGCTAAGCCAGGTAAACGGTATAGCCGGGGCTAAGCCAGGTAAACGGTATAGCCGGAGGTAAACGGTATAGCCGGGGGTAAACGGTATAGCCGGGGGTAAACGGTATAGCCGGGGGTAAACGGTATAGCCGGGGGTAAACGGTATAGCCGGAGGACTGCATTGCTTTTGTTATTAAAAGAAACACAGGAACCTTCTTAGTTAAAGAGTTAGGTTTAGAACCTTAGGATCTCTCTTTCCTTTACTTCGCTCTTTTCTTGGTTCTTTCCTCTTTGCCTTCCTGTCCTCTTTGAGGCAGTAACTTCTGTTTACCTTTTTCATTTCCCCTCTTCACGGAGCTTGTTTGTTTATTATCGAGCTAGAGGCCTTTTCTTTCTTTTCTGCTCGAGTCTCGAGCCTGTTTCTCCCTCTTATCTGGGTTGTTTTCTGTTGGCTTTTCACCGGGAGTTTTTTCCCATTTGTTTATTTTATCTGATCCATTCGCGGAATACTCTCCGCCCTTTTCACTAGTGGTTATTCCACATTTCGTGGGTAACTTTTTGATCCCCTCACGGTCGCATCTGGTCCTCCGACCCATCCCCGTCACAGAAACAGTTCGTAATAAACCGGCAGCTCGTTCACTGCAACAGTAGCCTATACCCGACACTAAAAAAAATTTCATTTAAAATCTAATTTAAATATGGCTGTTTGCGGCTGGAATAATTTGCATAACGACTCTTAGTTGATCACCTGCAGTGTGAAATAATAACGGGTGCAAATTCTTTGTCTGCATCAGCAAAATAATACCCCTTATTTGGGATCTTTGTAAATCGACCCCTCTATTGCTGGTCAAACCGGACACTGGCTTCACTGCCGAAATGTACACAAAATCAAATGCAGAAATAACTGAAGGTTCTGCCTGTTTCCGTCACCCCATCCCTTTGTGAAAAAGGCTGTCCCACATAGTTTAAGAGGATGTACACAATATTGAGCTCCCAAGCTGCTCAGCAATTCAGTGAGGACTGAGTCCATGCAGCTTCAGGATGGTTTAGAGAACACTGGCGAAATGTAAGGTCCACAAGCTAAACTCAAGGATACATAGGCAGGTGCTACACACATAATTCAAGTACACAGCTTTGGGGAAATAATTCCAATGTTGCATCATTTCCAAAAAATCATTCCATTCAAGTTTGAGGCCTATCCTGAGTGTTGTTTGGATCACACCTTTAATGATGCGTTCAAAGCGGACCCGTCTCTCGCTCAATTTATTGTCATGTTGTTGCTTTTTGGGGGGGTTGATGCCTGAGGCTGAGTGATGTACATGACTTGGAGGGCATGTTGAGGTGAGGCTGGCGACTCAAATAGGATTATCAGGCTGTCCGGTACACCTCCCTTTCCCTCTGAGGGTAAATTTGAACTATGCTGGCTGGCCATCTTAACAATAAATACGTAATACTGAGTCATCTCTTTCAGATATTTATTTTTTCTGTGCACCAGACACTTTCTGAACTTGACCTTTTCCATTTGGTCATCTCCGAACACAGTAGAACATTTGCAGTTACTATATTTGTAGAACAGTTGTTAAAAAATTTGATTTTTTTCTAGATGAAACAAAGGCATCTGTGCAATTTAGTGACAGTGCTCTTTTCTTAACCTTCAGTTATGACTTAAAACAATTACTACATAAATCATAACTTACACAATGGCAAAAGTGCGGTGGCCAAAAATAATTTAAACTTTTGGTGCAAGAAGCGAGTGAATTTCAGTCAGATAAAATCTGGGTGTACAGACGGTGTTTTTAACTGCCTCCCATTTGAAAGAAACAGAAACAGTACCCTACATACACTTAAAGATATATCATCGTTCTTTCTCAATTAAAATTCGGCAGAGCAGTCTGTATTCTGAAGGCATTAATGTAAATGTCACAAAGTCACCTTGTTAAAATGGTTGTACGTAATTGTGTTTTTTCCTTAAGCCTCGATTAAAACACACTCAGATGACAAAGCTGCCACCAGAAATGTTCTTTTACGGCACTTTATTTAATCCAAATAAAAACCTTTTGAGTTTGAGATGGGAAGGAAGGGGGGTGGTAGTAGTATTTTTCTACTTATTAGAGTCAATTTTCCCCAGAACTTGAAGAGGACGAGGGGAAATGATCCGGTGTAATTACACAGATTTATGTGTAACAGTACAGTCTGCCACTTCACATTACACAAAGCACATTAAAAAAGCATTAGGCGCCTGGACGGCTTACAGTGGGGCCCACATAAACAGCAATTATTTAATATGCGCGCATCAATGAGGTCCCATTAGGAATTAAAGAGTGCAGAGCGTTAAGAGGCTCCTGCGCTGGGTACCAAGTTTGCATAATGATGAGCTTGTCTCTCTGAAAGACAAAGGCCAAACGGACAAAGAGGCCATGCTAGGACAGGAGCAGATTACGCTTTCGCATGGCGCATGAAATCTTTATCAAACACAAAGAGGAATCAGATTAAAGCACAACGATGGCGACGGGCAAGGAGGAGGCGGTAACACGTCCGCTGCCCGCGGAGCAGGGCTGTGTGCGCCGAGGCCGGCGAGCACGGCTATCGTCTGCGGAGGCTACGCGCATATTGAGGTCAGGCGGGTAACGTATTAGAGGAAGAACTTTGCCAAAAGCTCTGGCCCCCCCATGCACTGGATAATATCCCCTCTGTGTCACACTGAGCAGCTGGGACGTCAGTTGCCCGGGCAGCGCCGCCTCGCCACCACAGGTGTGGACAAAAAAGCGGCAGCCGAGGGCGAGGGGAGACCGGGGGCGCGAGGTTGGCACGGATACGCCGCAGCCGCTGGGCAGAACAAACGGCCGGTTCCCCGTGTAAGCCAGGGCAGGCACAACAACATGCAGTCCTGCACGTACGTCTGCCAGGCGTGAAACAGCATGTCACTTCCAGGTTTTCATTTTGAATTTCACACACGGATAGGCCATCAGTGAAATATAACGGCACTTTTCAGAGGGAAACAAAGGTCAACGTCCAGTCTCGTGTGAGGACTTGTGGGCAGCCTTCATCCAGTGATCGGCTGTGGCCGTTTGGTCGGCACGTGCCGGACTTTCTTAGATCACTCTTCTCACGTTAAGCGGCTTTAATTATCAATGACATTTTTAGGGAGATGTGCTTTCTAGTGTCGTACATACGGTTTTCATTTTATTTCAAAGCGAAATAGACATTGAGTGTCATGTAAATCACGGGGGAATGGGGGATTTAAAGATCTCGTTGCTTTTCAACTGTTGTAGATTTAAAGTCTTTCAAATCATTAATTTACCTCATCAGATTCTACGGAATATAAAATGATTTCTCCAGCCTTCCAGTGCTCTCATGTGTCCAGAACACGGAGGAACTTCAGAATCATTTGATTACCATTTTAAATATGAATTATATCCAAATAAATTATATATTCAACCCATTGAGATTATATATGTTTTCAATAAGGTCACAGTATTATGTGTCTTCTGCTCTCTGACATAGGCATACATGTTTTGCAGTTCTGTGCTTTAAGAAGTTTTGTTTAATCAGGACTGACACTGGCTCAGACCTCGGTAAAATATGTAATATTTAAATTCTTTACATGCCGGTAAAATGTAAAAAACATTCCTGTCGTCGAGGGAGTACAGCGGTAAAAGCGCCGACTTTCAGTCGGTGCGATTGTACTCAGAGGATCGGGTTTCGCGCCCCGGTCCTGCCAGATCCGAGCATGGCCGGCGCCCTGTGAAGCAGCAATTGGCGGCTGCTTCCGGGTGGGGGGGGGAGGGGCTCGGAGAGAATCGCTGCCCATAGAACGGCCCTGGGCGAGTTGGAATCACGGTCAGGAACCCTGGGAGGAGTCGCGCCCTGAAGAGGACGTGGCGATCTCCGTCCTACTGCCAGCTGACGGCAGCGGTGATTTTCTAGCGGTTGCTACACGGGGGGGGATTTGAATTAGAATAGGGGTTCAATTGGCTACCAAATTGGGAGAAAATGGGAAAAAATCTGAAATTAAAAAATTAAAAATAAAAACATTCCTGTAGATTACTTCCCTAAGAATACTCAAGTAAAAAGACAATGTAAACAACTTTATTTTGGAATATTGCTGTAAATAGGCGTTTACTTTAAAACTGCCAGTGGGGGGATGCTGGGTTGCTCATTTGGTTAAGGAACCACACTGTGGTGCATGGATGAGCCTTACGGCCTCAAATCAAATCCGGACCATTCCAGTGCCGACTTTGGCCAGTATCTCCATAGGATGCAATGCGCAATTGCTGATTGTATCACCTAGGGAATGGCGTGATACAATCATCTAGTAACACCTGACTAGTCAAAAAGGTACCTGTATATTGCCGCCAAAGCCACATATGAAAGGTCCCTCCTCCATTCTATGCAAGCTTAGCTGTAGTCTGCGGAATATCTGGAGACACCAAGGGCCCTATCTTACACCCGGCGCTAACTCAAAAGCAAGTCTCTTTGATAGTTTCAGACCGGCGCAGGTGTCATTTTAGTACCCAGCGCTCACATCTTTTAAATACCAAGTGATCTTGGGCCCATAGCAAGTGAACTGGGTGGGTTGGTCTTAAGATGAGGTGTGGCCAGGATAATTTTTGGCATATTGCTATCTTGAGCCAGCAGAAAGTACTTGCGCTAAAACCACCACAAACCAAGTCTAAAGTCATGTCGCAGTTGTAACGGCACATACTGTATAAGTGTGTCTACATTGGTGTGTGCACAATGCGCGTACACCCTCCTGTCTGTTACACACAGGGGCGCACACAAGCATGACTAAAAATATCAAGATTACAATGTAAAATATTATTGTGCATGCTGTATCAAAAAATGCATAATCATAAAAGGGTCCATCATTCAAAGACCACATGCCTGTCCCTCAGCGAAGGAAAATGCTGCCTTAAATTGCTTTCATCCTGCCAGATTTGAACAAACTTCTATCATCTCCTGACAGCTGGAGAATGCCTGCTGTCCTGTCCCTATATGCACTCCTATATGCAACGAATACATTCAAGTCCCCATCACACCTGTCAGCCAAGAACGGGTAAAACAGGAGTTCATGGCGAACTTTGGATTACCTGGAGTTCTGCCCCAACAGACAACGCTGTTGTATACTATGTGAAACGCTAGCCGAATTCATTGCCTGTGATCTGTCTGCTGTGAGAACAGTCTCGTGAAATTGATGTTTGACAATGCTTCATTGTATAATCAAACGAAATTTGTTTAACAAGCAGGCTAATTTGGCATTTTCTAAGCTGAGAGGGAAGCCATGTTTTTGTAGCTTATTCTCAGATGCCGCTGGTGTTATGATGAAATTAGACTGCATATATTTAGTAAAATAACAGCACTGGTCTAAGCTGATTGAAAATGTTTTCCCATTATTATATTGCTGGGAAATAGTTTGGTCAGGGATTACCGGGAACCCGTGCCAGTGTTGAACCCTCATGTGAAAGATTATTATTGTGTATATCAAAACACGTCATAATGGTTAATCCAAATAATATTGATCCATATAGCCTATTGCTTGCTGGCACGCTTTAACTACGCGCACGAGCACGTTTCGCCAGCTGTGAATCACGGCTGGTATCTTACCAGGGTTCCTCATATCATGGTGTGATGCATCGCCAACAAGCTCTCTGGACACGTTGCAGACGGTGGGTCTTGGCTGTGGCCCCACCTGGACAATAATCACTGATCTACTTTGGAGGTTTGGCATAATCTGCCATGGCCATTTCACAAGCAGACATTTAAGAGCTTCTGCTCCTCTTATGCCCTTTATGCAGATCTCTTAATAAGTTAATCATGATCTCCTCAGACTCCTCACGGCAGGGGTTAAAGCCTGCGTCTCCACATACGGCCGAGTTTCCCCAGGCCCCGTTTATCTCCTCGGCTGTCGTTCTGCTCTTGGGCAGAGAACATTTGCAATCGCGCGATGTTCCTTATCTTTAGAGAAATTCAGACACGTCGTCTCCTACGCCTAATCAAACTCGGGAGCCCTGAACCCGAAGTCCTGAAAGAACCGACATCACCTGCGGCTGAGGTCTGCTGCAGTCTACATTACCGGTTCAGTAGAGAAACCCGGATCCATGAGTACAGTTCACTCATGAGGACATTTTTGCTAGTTCAGCATTTACTGTGCTTAGAGCCTCTTTTAAAGGTTTATGATGAACACTGAACACACGCGCAGTTTCTTTTTCGTGTGGGCGTCAGCGTAGCCGCAGTCTCACTTCAAAGCTCCCAGGTTCCACGCAACGCCCAGGAGAAAGTGTCGGAAAGAGGCATTCAAAAAGTAAATATAAACACGGACATTCATGCATTTCTGCACAGCTTAAAGACTTTCATTTTATGTCCAACTGAAATATTCGCTTAACTTAGTTTAAGGCAACCAACATGTTAAGGCAACCAACATGAAGCTTTTTTTTTTTTTTAATAAAATATGTTGTTGTAAAAGAAAACTTTTTTTTTAAAGCGATAAACTTCATCTTCAAGAAGAAAACATAAACACAGAAAGCCAGCAGTGAGGGGCATTGATTATATTGTTTACAATACCCCAACTAGAGAGCTTCATGTTGCTTGCTTCATGCTGCATCTCAGATGTAGCCAGAAGTGAAGGGGCCAAGTACTCTTGTTTGTGCTAGCAAAGGATGGTTAAACCCCATTTTAAAAACAGCTCGTCCTGGAAACATATTTTGTAGTTGTATTTTACTTATTTATAGGGTTTTGTTCAGAGGAGCAGTGAACGCAAGTCAACATACCAGCATTGGTGTCAATGTGAAGGAGCCAGACTCAGCTGAGCAGCTGATTTCCATCTGTGTCCCTGGGCAGGCTAAAGAGAATATAACTTCAAATTAGCAACTAATATTCCCAGAGGAGGCAAACAGATGGAAAAGTATAATGTAAACATATAATATGAAGTCGGTGAATGCGGGCAGGTGCAGTGCGTCGTGTGAGCTGCGCGTGTGAAAAGCATGGTACATGGAGCGGGATGGTGCGTAGTGTCCCTGAGTTCACAGCAAAGCGCATATAGACACAGCAGGGGTGGAAGTGACGCGTGGGCCACGCCAGGAACATTTACGTGTTGTCCTCGGTTCCACTGGCTGACCTTGGCAGGGGTCCATCTGTTTTGTTTTATTTTTTATTCCCTTTTCATTTCACCAAAGCTGTGCTCAATGCCACTCTGCAACAATAACAAGTGTCTGTGCAGTGTGACCACTGCTGGGGGGTAAGCGTATCTGACGTCAAGCCAAACAAACGAGGCCTGGAACTGCTTGTCCTTGAATGCCCTGTCAGGAGAGTGGCGGTTTATGCCCCCCCCCCCCCCCTCCCCCCCGAAACAAAACCCGCCCACCTCCCTCTGTTAGATGGGCTTGTTATCATAGAACATACACTGAACTGGATTTTTTTTTAAAATATTGAATACATTTTCCTTTATTTAAATAATCTTTAATACTTGCTCACAAAGTACTTAATCGAACCTGACATGTGTAGTCTAAAATGGCTGCCCTTGACAGGTGTTTGTGTTTTGGTGGGCAGACTAAGGTCACTAAATCACATAAAGCTGCATCCAGCAATATTTACCTACCACACGGTCAAAGTCTGTGTTACATTCTCTGGCATTGGCACAGGTTCATTCAATTCACTTTAAAACAAGCATTTTGTATTCTCCAAATTCTAAACAAATGCTCTGATTGGAAATTTAATTAATGTAGTTGAACTAGCGGATAGGTTAAGATAAAAAAATGTTTTTAAAAACAAGAACTAGGATCTACTTGTTCTTTTACAAGTTGGCCTCTACCCTTTATTAAGTTTTCTACATAGTTTCGGGGAAAGAAAAGGGCCAAGGGGTCAAACTCATTTTTGAACTGTTGGCTTGGAGTATAATCGTTAAACTTCCGTTGAGACTCTCAGCACCCTTACATCAATCTTGGCCCAGAAGGCATGCGAAGCAACGCATGGGAAACCACAGCCTCCTAAATCTGCCTGCTTGAAGCATGTGCTCTTAGTTTACTGGCGGATCTTTTGGTCAGGCCGGGGCCCTTCGCAGTTCACATCTGTCGGAGCAATGCGGCGCGGTATTTACAGCCGAATGGTTGTCTGTGGCTGAGATTACCTGGCATATTTGTGTTGTGTCACCCTAACCTTCTAAAGCCCCTGACAACAATGTCTGAAATATGACTGGTAGTCAAAGGTTTTCATGTACCATTAATTATGGTTTTTATTTATTTTTTAGATACTGCGCTGTATCCATTTTTGACTTTATGTTGCAGAATAAAGTTCCACCGTCACATGATATTGAACAGCCCAGTAAATCTGACACCATGCCTTGAGCACAGAGCAGAACACAGTCTAGTGCAACGTGATTTGCAGCCCTCTGAATACTGCCGATGGAGTCTGTTTAACTGTAAAATACTGCTCTGACAGTTCCATAAATCCAAAAGTAGGCCTCGTGTACCTTGCTTATCTATCCTTTCTTCTCACTGCCCCCCCCCCCCCCCCCCCCCCATGTCAGGTAGAATGTCTTAACCCCATTTATTTGGTTATGGATGCTTGTGTGAAGGAAGCTTATTGAGATTCTGGACGTGTGAATGGTCAAACTGCCCGCTCCCAAACTCGCCTTCTAGAAACTTCTTGTTAAGAAGCAGGCTCCGACAAAGTCTCCACTGGATTATTGGGGATCTATGCTTATCTGTTCTTTATTCCATCTCAGTTTTTTTTTTTTTTATGAATTTTTTAATAAAGTTTTATTATTTAACCACATGGTTCAATAACTTAATTCTCAATCGCATTGAGGACATGGGCAAATAAGATGGGAAGGGATGTAAGTCGCTCTTATCCAGAGCGACTTACACAACTTATTTTTTTTAGCATTTCTTTTACATATATTATCCAATTATACAGCTGGATATATACTGAAGCGATTCAGGTTAAGTACCTTGCTCAAGGGTACAACGGCAGTGTCCTACCTGGGAATCGAACCTGCAACCTTTCAGTTACAAGGCCAGTTCCTTAACCATTATACTACACTGCCACCCCTATCTGCCATATGAGGGACCACATGTACAAAGCTAGTCTGGGATTTTTATCAGGACAGTGGGGACACCATCACTTCTCTTTGTGATCTTATACAGCAGTGTCCTTGCCACTGCACCGGATTACTTAATTTAATCCACTGATTGAACACAAATGTCCTATTGTCCCTGGTTCTGGTCAGCTGCTGGTTGAAGGGTCTCTAAAACTCTTAGGACTGGTCAACTAATGCCTTGTGTACACTACACAACTTTCAAAATCCTAACTGAGAGAATCTCACATTTAATGACCACCTCTTATAAATATTGCTGGTATTTCTATCCTAGGAATGCTCACACTACTCAGTCACAGGCTACACTACCAGTCAAAGGTTTTAGTACACTTTAGTTGTATTTTCCTACTCTGATTTTAGTGTAATTTAAGCGGTTTAACTTTTGGAAAAAAAAAACCTCACATGGTACAAGGTAAGAAGTGAATAGTCAGTTAAAAAATATTAAATAAAAAATAATGTTTTATTTCACAGGATAGTGACCAAATTTTTTTAGTTCATAAAAAAAATCAATATTTGTCAAAATAAACAGGTGAACAAATTATTTCCATTTTCCAGCAAGAGAAGTAAAATCAAGCAAATTTGGGATGAATTTGACAGAAAGGTCAAGAAGAAGTAACCCACAAGTGCAGTATGTCTGTGGTAACTTCTACAGCAGTGACGCTGTGGACTTTCAGAACCATATGACTGCCCTTGTTGAAAGAAATGGCAAGAATATGCTCAGCAATTATTACTGCAGAAAGTGGCCATTTTAATGCATCTAAGATTTATTTTTTATTTTTTTTGTAAAATAAAGCTGTTTATTTATTTCTTGAAATCTCTCATTGCTTGAAAATTATGGATGTACTAAAACGTTTGACCGGTAGTGTATGGTCACAGGTGGTCAGATCACTACGGGATTTTGGATTGCAATAAACTAGATCTCGATGTTCTGCATTGACACGGGAAGCTAGCAAACTGCTCTCATAATCACACACAAGGGAAATGGTAGCTAACATTAGTTAGTAGCAAGTGATCATTCTGCTCTCATGTTGTAAATGGAACGTTATAGGCTTGTTTCAGAGTTCGGCTTAACTGGTGGCATACAGTGTACATTGGTGTAGTTATCACCACACCGTCAATATTGGTTTTGAATTATTTAAAAATAAAAAATGAGTGTATTTGCATAACTTCAACGTTGAACGTAAATGAATATAAGCACATGACAGCCTATTATATTCATAGTACCCAATACCATCAGATATAGCCATCTCTGCTCTATTAGTCGAGTAATAAAATTAGGCTTTCCCACAGGATTTTCAGTATGGTGTAGGGACCCCGGTGTCATGTCCCCTGGAAGAAAATGTTGTAGATTTCTACAGCCAAATGTATCAATCTGATGCACTTTGAGATTAAAGTTGAGGCTAGATCTGCAAACATTTTTGTGATTTTGGAACAAATCCAATCCAAACATGTAGGCAAAACCCATACAGTTGTAGCTATAAACTTAATCCTTTGAATGTGTTACGGTCAAATTTGACCCGTTTTCAAGTTCATGTATGTCAGAAATACCATCTAGTTTTTCTTATCTAATTTCGTATTGATATCCTCAGAAACAGCTATATAAACACAACAAAACGAATTTTCACTATTTTATTTAAATTTTTATGTCAATATACAATTTTGCATAAATAACAAATTCAAACTTGAACATGAACAAGAGGGAAGGTTTCTGAATTCAATATGTAGTCAAAGCAGTGTGTGTGTGTGTGAGTGTGTGCTCATGCCTCAGCTCACAAGCATAGCGTTATGTGAATGTGTGAGTGTCTGTATTTTCACATTTGTGGCAAATGGTGCTGTTTTTCTATTCATGCGTGTGAGCACACAAAGACACAGACTACACTCACAGTTCTAGTGTTAAAACGATGCCTGCTTCATTGCCTACGCGTCTCTTTGACGGAGAGCGACCCAAGCGGTTCCCTGAGTGATCAATCTAGCTAATGTTCCATTTAACGTTAAATACTTAGCGTTAGCTAATACTGTGATTTCCCGCTAACTCAGCTAAGTTACTTCATCATGTAAACTGCAACCCACCCGTTATTATCGCTATCGAGGCAAATTTTATCAAGATAATTTTCATGATAGTTTTATCTCCCAGTTGCAATATAGCTTAGTAAGCCTACATTGGGTATTCCGAGTTTTTTAGCTAACGTTAGCTAATGACTGTCTAGCCCAATGGCAGGTTAGGTAACACTATAGGCTATAGCTCAAATTTGACAGTGACCGGCCTGTAAACTATTTTCTAAAGGTGTAGGCCTAAACCACAGATGTAGGCTATAAATGTTAGCAACAATTCCAAGTCGATAAAAATTGGCAAAAAAAAAAATTAGCAAAAAATAAATTAGCAAGCCTACTTACCAGTTTATCTGTTAATCCAAAGCGAAGAGGGCCTCTTGGTCAGCAGCAGATCCAGTTTGAGCTGGGTTTTTAACTCCACTGTGCGAGCATATATCACACTAAATTAAAATATTTTTTTATATATATTGAGAAATTAGCCTACGTGAAGCTTAACTATCTCAATGGAATTATTTTTAAAAAATACATTAATTGTTTTTAATTGTTATAGTGAATTATTTTTAATATATCCAATTAGGCTATTGCTCCAGCTTGGCAGGATCAAAGCCCAGCTTTCAACATGCAGTTAGTTGCCAGTTTATGAGCTGAACAACTATTTAAAGCGCGACTTAACACTTAAAAAAAATATCTAGTTGTAGTTCTTCTCCCTTTTCATATTTAAAACTACAGATTGCACTGAAGTTGTCTGGACCAATTGAACTGGTGCTTTTGGGTAGTTGTGTTGTCACACGCAGCAAATGTGCAAGTGAGTGCCAATCACTGATCAGCAATGCAATTACGTTCTTTTGGCCAGATGGGGGAAAAATGCAGATTTCCCATGAGGTTTAGTCGCAATTTAAAGGTGTAACATGGGCTCTGACTTCAGATTGCCCAAAAGGAAATGTCGGGTGGACGTCAGGTGTTGTGTGGGGTGTATCCACTATTTTAAATAATATCGATAAAATGTGAACAATTTTGCGATGCAAATAAAAATAATTGTAGGCTATTATTCGCCTAATAGCCTAATTGAGCAGAGCTGGCTATCAGATGGTAGCCTATTGAGTAGCCTACTATGTTAATATCTTCGCTAATCTATCATGTGCTTAATAACGTCAATGTTGATGCTATCCAAGTAGCTTACACTTTCATAAATTTTTTACTTTTATTTCGAAATAATTAAAAAATACCAATATTGACGGATGTGGCGATAACTAGGCTACACAACTGTAGGCTTGTGCACCGTATGCCACCAGTCAAACCAAACACTGATCAAGACAAAGCTATAATGTTCCATTTCCAATAAGAGCAGAAAGTTAGCTTGCTTCATTCCCTTGTGGAATGAAGATCAGATAAGCATAGAACTCCAATGGTCCAGTGGAGACTTTGACAGAGCCTGCTTCTTAACAGCAAGTTTCTGGTCAAATCATGAACCAGATTTAGTCACAAAATAATAATTCTGACTCGGAGAAAACGGCGCCATTGCCATGCTCGGTCAGTGCCCCTGACAGTAGACAACTTCAGTGACCTCAATTGAACACTGAAAACCAAATGAATCCATTTATATCAAGTGCGAATGAAGATTATATTGATGTTCTGAGGGCATCACTCATCTGAAACCCAAGCAATAAACTAGCCTTACGTTAACCACCTGAGCATAGTCAACAGACACTGCTCTTCAGCATTCCTCTGCTGTGATAAAGGCCACACGCCCTGCCCTGGTGCCCCTAAAATGAGACAGTGTGTCATCTAGGAGTAACTCTCTAACTAAATGCCACAGCCCCATAGTGTATGGTGTCACTGTCGCCCCCTGCTGTCTGCCCCGGAGAACAGCACTTTTTGATGCATGTGGTTGCATGTCCACCTTTTCTTAGCACACCCTCCGAACAGCACAGTCTGCTCAGACACAGGTTGGAGTAAACAGAGAGGGGGCTCGGATAAATCCCCCTGAATTCAACCCAAGCAATATTGTCAGTCACCTGGTCAGGGACCTGTCTTCACCAACGGCTTGATGGATTGGGCTTCTGTGTGTGAAGAGATCAATGTCAAGAACGGGAGGAGAGGTGAGGAATGTATTCAGGAACCCCCTCCCATTTTCTCACTTAGTGAGAGTCATATCCCATCGTCAGCAAGGGAAAATTGAGGCAATAACTTATATATATATATATATATATATATATAGTATTTACAGTGAAGCAGTGGAGAGTGATCCTTGTAGGTGGTCCATGGTTGTGTAAATATTGGAAGTGCTGAAACACGGAGTGTCAAAACACGCAGGGCTACAACCACTCCGCTGAAGAAAGAGGCTCACATATAAAGTGACACTGCGGTTTGTTTAAGCAAACCAGAACAGGCCGGGACAGCTCCATAGAGCACCGCTCTCACACACGCACACGCACACACACATTTCTCCCTCTCTCTCTCTCTCTCTCTCTCTCTCTCTCACTTGCACTCATATAATATATACTCCTCTGTCTCAGTCACACACATTTTCTCACAAAAACATCTCTCTCTTTATCTCTCACTCTCTCTCTCTCTGTCTGTCTCTCTGTTTCTCAGACTCTGTCACACACATGCACATACACACGCAGGAGTGTCGTCTTCAGCTCTTTGGCAGGCTGGAGGTGTCAGCCTGTACCCCCCCCGCCCTCTCTCTCTCTCTCTCTCTCCCTCCCTCCCTCCCCAGGGTCAGCTGAAGATCAGCAGGCATTCTCAAAGGCAGTGCTGAGCAGAGTAGGCTTCAGGGTGCTGACAGAGGGAGCTCAGTGAGCCACACCTGCCTGCTCACAGCACCTGCCCAGACTCACCCAAGATTAAATAAGAGCCAGGGAGGTCCCATCTCGGGAAAGTCCTATCTTGGTTTACTGGCGCATATTTCAAATGATTTAATTCCACTGATTTTCATTCCAGTGCAAATAGGGTGTCATTCACTTGTTCCTTCATTAGCCTGAATTGTATGCAGACTAACTGACTAAAGTATTGCTTTTCGGATCTACTTTGATCCCATGCAGGAAAGCACACAGGTTGCAGCTCATCCCCACTTTCCCAGCGTCCCAACGTCACTTTCCCTGATTCAACACTTGCTTCTGTAGCTAGGACGGTTTTAAAAAGTGTCGGCGATATAAACTCTAACCTCATCATTCAGTGCCTCAGCTTTGGGAAATGTTTTTTTGTAAACGTTAGTTATTTTGATCAAATTGGTTTTTCACTTTTTCAAGATTTGCCTGTTCAATTAGTCATTACTCCTGGGTGACATGCGCTCTAATGCAACACTAATTTATGAAGAATATGACAAAAACTAAATGTACCTAGAGCCCTACACAACTTTGAGATGTACTACCCAACTTATATTTTTACAGAGATGGGCAGTATTTCAATTATATGTATTTGAAATACGCATTTCAATTACTTTGGGGTATTTCGTGAATTGTATTTGATCAGTGTGAAAAAATAAGATGTAATTTGTATCAAGATACATTTTGGAGTGGCATTTTAGAATTTTGGAATAATCAAATGACTTGTCTATGATACATCATGCTAAGGGCTCTATTTTCTATTTTCGCCTTGCCGAAGTGGGAGGAGAGACGCTGTTGGGGGTGTGTCAGTGAAGATCAAGCAATTTTGCATACTACAACGCATTGCAATTTTGGTGTAAGTGTGCACTGCAATTTGCACCTGTGCTGAATTGCAGTGTATTGTATTTTGGGATGGCAGACATGACATCCGCCAAGTTATGGCTTGGCGGGGCATGCCCTATACCTATACAGCACAGAGAGTTTGCCACTTCTCAGGGTTTCCTACAGAAGTATCCACAATGACCACAGACTCTCAGCCCTTAAAAACACTAACTTCTGCACATTCTGACCTCATGTAACCATACAGAATTCACGTAGAACCTCACATATCCACACAATAAAGCCCCAAACCTGGGTTATTTTGCCATTTTTTTCTCTTCTTCTTATTCTTCTTCTTTCTCCTTTTCCTGCTGAATTCATCATCAAAAATGATCATACCATCAACGAATAATTCTCCCCATTGGATAACAACATCTGATCAAAGTAGTCTGGTCAAAAAGTAGCCAATTGCAGGATACACAGGCAAAATGAACGCTGCACACACAATGCTTTTGGACATATAAGGAAGTACACAAGTGATGTATGTCACCCAATAGAGTAGGCCTAATCACTACAATGTTTCTCAAAAACATTCCTGTCACCATCTTTGTCGTGTGACAAAGTAACTATTGCCAAAATATTAACTATTGCTTTTACAGCTGTATAATCTTTGTGGGAAGCTCATTTCTTTTCTTTTTTTAAATGCATTCTCTATCATTTCACATGCAAACCGCACATAATATCTGTACAAGGTAGGCCATGAAAGCCTCGGACTCAATTTGTAACGGTTAACCCCAGACAGTCACAGCACACTAAGCACGGCTCAGTCTGTGGGGGATATGCGCTCCGTCTGTCGCTACGTACCTTGGAGGAAAATTACTATATATACTATACTATAACCTCTCTGCATTTGAATGGATCTCTATGGGAATTGGGGGGTGGGACTAGATTAAGCTGTAAATTACACAGGTACGGAACCCTTGGTTGGCTAAATGGCTAAGTCATCAACGGTCTGAGGTATCAAACGAGCCTCAAACCATCACTCTGCTGCCAGATCTGAAGTAGATATGGATGGATCACTTTAAGGGTTGTTTCTCCTGACTCATTTTCCTGTTGAACTCTATGGAAAAATAAGTCAGGAGAAACAACCCTGCCCCACCCAGCCACGCACAATATCCAGTGTTTTACAGGTCCGTTGGATGCATATCCTATCATAAAGCTTCTCTTTGTAAGATTTAACACAACCTCACAATCATATGCCTCAATCATATGAGCAGCTTTTCTCTTCTGCGGGCATGATCTACCATCCTCATAGAAGGCGGCTCACAGCTGAATAGCAAAAACTAGTTATGCTGAAGAGCAAAGAATAATGGACTGGGAAAGATGGACAGTAACATAACTGAACAGATGCAATAACAATTGATTTATAATGTGGAAAGTATCAGTGACTTGATCTTGAAACAGAAATACTGCATGGGAGGTGCAGAGTAAAGCATGACAATTAAAAAGAGACATTAATATGGTACACATAAAGAGAGAAAGAAACGGCACAGCCTACATTGCAGAATTTTTACATAATGTAAGAATTTAAATGACCATTATTTTCTACAGCTGTATATGACACTGCTTTCATATTTTAACTTCATTACTGAAGATAGGTTTGTAATTTTACGCAAGTCATTTACAATTTTGGTAAGGCCTCATACCATTTTGTTTTCTAACAGGCTAATGCTTGTTAGAAAGAAAAGACAGTTTTGAACAATGCCAGATTTAAAATTTCTGAAATGCAGTTTTGTATTTTGAAAATACAAATGACATGTATTTTAACAAAACACATTTTGTTAAACCAGTAATTAGTCATTAATTTTGATACATTTAATTAATTCTATTAAAAAGTGTGTTATTCATTATTATTTTTTTTTTTTTAAAGTGCCCTCTTCGTGCATTTGCTGAGAGTCAGAAATGCTTTCATGCCGCCGCGGTGGTACAACGGTAAAAGCACCGACTTTCTGTCGGTGCAGTTGTACTCGGAGGATCGGGGTTCGCGCCCCGGTCCTGCCAGATCCGAGTATGGCCGGTGCCTAGAGGGAGCAGCAATTGGCGGCTGCTCCCGGGGTGATGGGAGGGACTCGGTGAAATTCGTCGTGCACACAAGGGCCTCGGGCGGGTTGGATTGCGGTCAGCAGCTCGAGGAGTCGCGCCCTCCTTCCTACTACCGGCTGACGGGGTTCTGCAGAGGCGATTTTAAGCGGTTGCTACATGGGGGTAAATTGAATAGTATAGGGGTTGAATTGGCTACCAAATTGGGAGAAAAAAAGGGGAAAAATCAGAAAAATAAATAAATGCTTTCATGATGAAGTCACTTCTACTGTTCATCCTCATAGCCTGATATAACAAACATGTTACAGGTACAGTATTGCTGCACATGTACTGTAGAATCACACACCATGAAAGGCGCCATCGCACTCCACACAACAGAACAAATAGCATGAAGAAGATACAAAGCACACCCATACCGACCCGTTTCTGTCAGGTCAGACACATTTGTGCTCGGTGTGTGTGTTCTGGGGAGGATGGCAGGAATAGCTGCAGTGATTTTGAGAACCCTTTTAAGGGTTAAAACAGGTGAGCCCCATGTCTATCGCATTCTAATCAGTCATGCTACCATTGTCACAGGTGCAAATGTTGCAGTGAGCTGCTGAAGGACAGGAGTCAGCTGTGTGTGTTCCTTTGAGCAGAACCTGTCTGTCTGTCTGTCTGCCTGTCTCTCCCTATAGCTCTGCCTTTCTCTCACCTGGCAGCTTGATTTACTGGCTACCTTCACTGCCAGTGAGAACATTTCCTTCACGTTTCCATTCTGTTCGGCAACACCGTCTATGCCGCAGAACATACCGTAGGCCCTATGACTAAAGCCGAGCAGGTATGCAGGAGTGTAACCGCAGCAAGCATCGTTTGCCGCTAACGTGCTAAGAAAGACATGCAGGGATTGCCTTCCCTGAACTAAACCACCATCTCAAGTTATTCAAACATGCCCCGTCTGCACAGAAGGCATAATACAACAGGCAGCTTTCATCTCTCCAAACCTAACTTCTATAGCACCTGTGCCAAGGAAGAAGCAGAGGCAGACGTACACACCCCTCATTGGATCAGACTGCTAATCACCGCCCCGGTCAGAGCGGTGCCATGACCCCAAACCCTTCTCTCTGGCACCACCGCAGTGGGAGAGGTGATTCCTGAAAAACATTTTTCTCACCGTGCTACTTCAATTAGTCAGGGAGATAAAAGGTACTTAGCCTCTGAATAGAGACAGAGGCTGTTGTTTGTATGTCTTGCCGGGATTACCCCTCTGAATGCGCCGGGACGGACGGACTGGGGGGGGGGGCGGTACCTGCGCAGGTGTAAATCAAACAATGAGGTGGCGCATCAACGGAGCTCCAGGTTGACTCATGCGTGCGTGTCTGGCCCCGGGCCCCCGTTCGTGTCAGCGGATAATAGCCCGCGGGAGCCCGGACAATGGCGGCGGTGCGGGGACGTGGGAGAACACCTGAAAGACAAACACGCCGTTTGCTCTGCACAAAAAACCCCGCCGAGAGCCGCCCTTCTAAGGAGCGTCCCCCGCGTTCGGCGGCCCGTACAGACGGCACAAAAGCGATCAGCCGCAGGTCAGAAACCCGCCCCCCCCCCCACGTACGCACAAAAGCCCACTGATTTATTGTCCCTGCGGTCGCATGTTTGCCTTTTCTGAGGCCCTTTTGTGTCGGGTAAAGAGCGAAGCTCCCGATCACAGCCTCCGAAACACTTTTAAGTGTCGCGGTGAAAAGCGCCGTGCCAGGGCGCGCTCTCCCACCGCGGAGGGAGGGGTTTGTTTTGCCAGGGACGGGGAGCGGTTTTGTGTTTTCCCTTATCACGCAGGGAAATCTGACACGGCACTCTTCGCCTCTTGTCAACACGGCTCCCCTCTGCCTTCGCTTCGAACGGGCCTGTGATTCGTCCTGGTGTCGAACGGGAAGGCTGGATGCGGTCCACCTGCTGTAGAAATCACGCGATTCGATGACTATTCAGTCATTTCTGGTAGTTTTATGGGTTAGATGGCGTTTGGCGAGGTGAGTTCCACCTCACTCTAAAGCGCTTTGAGATCTTTGGACTAAAACCACTCCGTAAACACAGGTCACTGCATTATTCTTTAGGACACCAGCCGCCGTGGCAGGAAGCTTCTGCATGGTATGTAGATAGTGTGTGGGGCGTGCAGGCTTGGTCAGTGGATGCCGGTGTGGGCTTCAGCATTGAAACTGGATGTAGGGTGCCCCCCCCCCCTCCCCTCACCTCAGCAGAGATTTGCGGTTTCTAATAGCTCCTGTACAGTTCCTTAAGACTCCACACATTCACAGTCCCGTAAGAGTGTGGCATTGTATTCTGTCACGATGCGTTTACGATATGTGCGCACGAACGTGAACACCTGTCCACGCTGTGCTTGCGTTTGTGTGTGTGATCGCACTCTTCCCTCCACTGTGAGGCTTTCTGAAATCAATTACCTCCAATTGCTTCTGATTTGCCAGCAGCCATACCACCATGCACTCTGCTCCTGCTGAATGGCTAAAGCTAGGCAGGTGGGGGCTTGGTTTATACTTGAATGGGAGACCTCCTGGGAAAAACTATGTTTCTGCTGGAAGTAGTGTGGGTGGGCCAGTAGGGGGCAGTCTTCCCTCTGGTCAAATAAAACCACAATTCCCCAGTGCAGTGATGGGGACACTGTGCTGTAGGAGATGCCGTATTTCAGATGAGATGTTAAACCGAGGTCCTGACTCACTGTGGTCATTAAAGATCCCATGACACTTATCGTAAAGAGTAGGGGTTTCCCCGGTGTCCTGGCTAAACTCCCAACCCAGGGCTGCAGTCGGATCCGAAATTTATCCTTTCTTCCTGTCATTCCCTTCTGTTGCTTCAAGGGGGGAATCCCCAAAATGCCAGGATGAAATATGGCAGCCACACCAAGTGTGATTCGGATCCAGTTTAAGGGGAGGGAGTAATTATGTTCCCTCGCTCCCTGGTTTATCCTCCCTTCCACCAAGGGTATAAAATGTAAGCTTCCTGCAAGAAGGGAATCCCACAATGCAATGCTCCATGTGGAAAAAGTGGGCGGTCATCACAGAACTATGTGGCGGTCACATTTCAACTCTATGGTGCATTGGTGTTGCAGAGCATCTTGTAAGTTTGCTTGCTGCATGTAGCAAATTGCGTCACAAGATAGCTCCCTCGAGGGAAGACAGCAAGGGAAGGGTGTGTGTTAAATTGGATTTGAATGCAGCCCCGGCTTTTTCAACCTGCCACCTGATCATCCACCAGATTAACTGGCTAAAAAATGTTCTCTCCCTTTCTACCTCAGCTGATGTGTGGTGAGCATTCTGGCGCAAAATGGCTGCCGTTGCATCACCCAGGTGGGTGCTGCACATTGGTGGTGGTTGAGGCGAGTTTCTCCCTCATCATTGTAAAGTGCTTTGAGTGTGAGAAAGGCACTATATAAATGCCAGGCATTATCATTATCATTATTATTATGGCTGGCTCTGCTCTGGACGTGGCGCACTTGAGCCCCTCATGATGTCATGGCGCCTGGGGGGGGGGTAAGGTTCTCTCGCATTGGAGGAGGGCATCAACCCATTACACACATCAGAAGGCCTGAAGCGCGTTTACAATCTCCTCTTCATTTCCTCCCCAGCCCCACTCAATATTAAGTGTCGCGGAGATCTTAACAAGTGTTTCTGTCCGCCTTTGACACAAATGCGCGAGAATAAGGCCCCATTCTTGGTGACATTCATTGCACACTTCTCCGCTCAATTGTGCCCTGCGCATTTACGGAATTAAAATGCGATGCCTTTTTGATGCAGTGCTCACAATCAAGTGTCAGAGCGGCTTTGGCGCAAGAGGGCCCGCTCGCAAACAAATGACCTCGCCCGCTCCTTCCGAACGCCCGGAGAACGTTTTGTTAATAAAATTCACACGCAGTATAATCAGCATCCAACTCCAACTGGGTTTTACATGAGTCCACACTGGTTCGAATGTTATCAGTGTAAAATGTTCCTTCAGAGTTGATATTTTTGCACCGAGCATTTTTTTTTACCGTGTAGTTTAATGTTCAGATGCTTCAGCCTGTGATTTATGGGCTCTCGTGGTTCAGAGAGGAAAGCTGCCACTGAAGGGCTGGAGAGACTCTGCGCAGGCATTACACTGACACCAGGCTGCCCGACACCACCCCCCACCCCACCCCAGCTCTCCTCCGTGTGTGTCAATGTTTGCTTTGTTGCTGTAAAAACGGGAGTGATGGAGGGGCGAGCGGTTGTTAAAAGAGAAGAAAAGCCTTGTTTGTACTATTGCCAGAAAGCAGATCCCATCGCTTTAAAAACCCCATAGAGGGGAGGGAAGAGTCGGGAGGAGGAGGGTAATGAGAAGGCAAATAGGACTTTTGACAAAAGGCACAATGGGAGGTTTAGGGGAGCCTGAGCCAGCTGTATGAACAGAATCTGCACACACCAGCGTGGGAGGCTCTGCGTTCACAACGCCAATGTAGGTTCAGTACAGTACACTCACTCACTCACGCACACGCACACACACACACACACACACACACACACACACACACACACACCGCACACACTGCACCAGTGTACCATGCCGGTCCAGCTCTAAAAATAATGGAACGCCAACCCAACATATGGCATCAATGCTGCAGTTTAAATGCGATAGTCGTCCTACAGGGCACATGACACAGCGCGTGAGAGTGGCAGACTCGCCTGCTTCCTCAGGTCAGGAAGTCATCGAAAACACCGCGACGCCTTACGCCCGTGAACTTTGACACTTTGAGAACGAACGACGACGCGAACACCTTTAATCGGACTGCGGCGAGTTTGTCGTCCGAGTGCGGGACGCTCGGACCGGGCTTTCTTTAAACGCTCGCGTTTGTGCGGGACGCTCGGACCGGGCTTTCTTTAAACGCTCGCGTTTGTGCGGGACGCTCGGACCGGGCTTTCTTTAAACGCTCGCGTTTGGCATCATCGCTGCTCATTAATTGCCATCATTCTGTGACCTAGATTTTCGGAGCCGGCTCCTCCCCCCTGGCACATCCCCCAGGCTCAGTGATATCGGAGGGGAGGCGAGGCCAAGCAAACATCCCTCAGAACAAACACTGTGTCCCATTAGTACCCTGCACGGCACAGGAGGGGGGGGGTGGCACTTCTGCCAGCTGATTGCGACCCCCCTGTCTAATTGCCCCGCTCCTCACAGACCACGAAGGCTGAGGAGCTCAGCGCGGAGGTGTCGAGGACAGGATCACTCTCCCGCTGTCATCCCTGTCTGCTCGACTTAGCATCAACCACCCCCCGCCCCCAAGAGCTGCTGCTCTCTTTTCCTCATTCCCCAGGCTTGTTGTCCTCCCAGTCACCCACTAACCAAGTACGGTGCAGTTCCACCAGGGGGCGCTGTCGCACCATAGACGCTCGCTCACCTCAGCGCAGCACGCAACCAGCTGGTTCTCCAGCGGAGACAGCTTCATTGGCACACCCTTAAAAAAGCAGGTACAGATAGTCTTATTTATTCAACTGCAGCAAGTAGGCTCTGACATTTCTTTGGGGTCGAGTATTTGCTCTCTCACTGGACAAATGTTTTCACTCGCATCGCATCGGTGTGCATCTGACTCAGATCGCCCGTGCCCGTCACACGAGCCCACGCGCTGGGTTCTAGGAAACCGCCAGCACACAGGGACCACAGAAGTGATGTAATATTGCTGCGCTCCTGGGTGCAGGGTTCCACAATCGTTCCTTCCCTTAATTCCAGGAAAGGAGGGGATCTGTCAGTGGCGGACGCAGGCTGTTTGAAGGGCAGGGGCGAAAAGAAAAAAAGGGCACTTACTGCACGACATGGGGCCCCATCAGCGCCCAAAAAGCATCGCTATGATGCGTTATGTGTGCTGAAATAGTCTTCGTCCTTGATTAACATTATGTAGGCAATCCAGAAAGGGCACCCTTTGGGACACTGTTATGTAGTGGCAGCATAGAGGTCACTTTATCACAGCACTGTTTACCTTTGGAAGGGCACCAATAGGGCACTGCATCACATTTTATCCACTAATAGAGCACTCATTAAGACATGTTATTGTATTTTCATGCTATGTTCTCCTATGTGAAGGGCAGCCAATAGGGCACATACTCTCGTTTTCGCCACTCAAGAGGGCACTTAAGCGCAACGTTTTCAACCGGGGGGGGCACCAGGGGGGGGCGAGTCCGCCAGTGGGATCTGTGGTACGAGGAGCACTCGGTACCGCACAATTTCCCCCAGAGGCTAACGGAAGCCCGGAGAGAACTCGACTCCCCTGGAGGTGCACTGGTGTGCTTCAGTAACAACACAGCAGAGCGAGAACCCAACAGTGGCCTTTCAGCGTCCTCTGATCAATGAGCTCTTCAGAATAGGCCCGGCACAGCCTGCCTGGGCAAGTTTCACCATTAACCATTGTGGCTCTGGTTTTGCCGCGTCTCAGGGATTTAATTGCAGACGGAACAGTTCGAAACAGGCTGTCTGGTTTACACAGACTGACACAAGTGACAGACAGTATTATTTTAAAAAGCGGTGACATTACTAACACTCCTCTCTCTCTGTCTCTCTCTTTTTTCTTTTTTTTTTTTGCTCATTTCTTGAGTTTGGCATTGGGTGTTCCGCAAGTTACTTGTTAGTGCTTACTTAGTCATCTGTATCTCAGCAGAGAGCCACGTGTGCATGTCTGCTCAGGACACCCGCTTCCTAACGGAGCAAGTATGGAGTCTCTTAATGAGTGGGTCACATGGCATGAGTCACGGATGATTAACATGGGAAAAATCTGCAGTGTATAACAGCAGGAGTGCATCTTGTTCATACTGAAAGCTCAACTTTAATTCTGGCTCATATCATGCACAAATTTCACAATCACTGAAATTGAAAAAATAAATATACAATATGTTGATTTACAGCCAATTCATTTCAATATTGTGTGTGAACTTACTAAGCAGTAGCCCATAAGTCTGACTGCATAGGATGGTAATTTGTAACAAATTATTTGTTTATGTGTGTAGCCTACTGTGGGTAGGCTACGTCGCACAGTTACCAATGTCAACGTTGTGTATCGTTCTTTACCTCTAGGTGTCGTGATGTGCATTGAATGTGCAATTTCTGCTGTAGATTTATAATTTATGTGCTGTAGAACTCTTTCGCCTTCGGGCTGTGGACCAAAGGCTTGGACAATAGGCTAGCATGGCAGTCCATTGTCCCCTTTGACGTTTGTACACATCCAAAGAGCACATAGTTTAAAAAAAAACCTCTGTAAAAACACTTAATACGGAGTCTAAAACAGTTTTAGGGTCATGCCGTTTCCCTCGGAATTCTTGCTTCCTAGAAATTGGCTATGTAGCCTACCCAGGTTTCCGCTGTATTTTCAATCGTTCTGTGTTCATGAAGTGTGGATCAGAGATTTCAGGGGAATGCGTTGCCTAGCTCAAGCAATTAGTGAACTATTTTATAGCCTAGATTTATGTCAAAGCCATACGTTTGGCATAAGGATTAGGGGGACACTCTCTTGTAGCCTTACAATTTGCGAGTTGTGAGAATTAAACGAGCAGCCTAAATTAATTAAATCTCGAAGGAACTAGTAATTGAGGAATTGAGAACCACGAGATTATGTAGCCCGATTTAGCGATGCGAGATTAACAACATAGCTACTTTATGACGAATTGAATTCAATTCATTTTACATCACTGTTGGGCCTATGGTTTGCGATTGAGGTAACACGTTCAACAACAAGAGGTTGCCGGTAGATATTAGCTGACTGTTATTTAAAGCTTGTATTGCGCTCTTGATTTTTAATCGAATGGCTTTCTATGGGCACTCTATGATATGAAGGTGCATATTAACAAATGGTTTCATTTTTATCAAGAAAATAGTAGTGGTGGGCCCGGCTTTTCAACTCACCTGTGGCGCTGTAAACAACTCGCTCACACAAAAGCTGGATGGTGCAATGACACCAGCAAAAAGTGACTGAACGGAGGCGGAACCGGCAATTGCGCAATGATTGCTTTCACTGATCGAATAGCGCTATAGTAACTACTCGTTTAACCCTTAACAGCCTGAACTATGAAATAGTTGACAGAAAATTCTAATTAAAATACACATTTATATTTGCATATGTGATTTTTTCTTTGTATCACATTTGATACATCAGGCATAATATGCACTTTGGTAATCAAAACAACTTATTATTTGTAAACAAAAACACACCTTTTTCTTAACTTAACATGTGTCTTAACTTAACTGTTTTTTTTTTTTTTTCCCAAACAGCTACCCTTTTTCAACCTTCCTTTTCAACCTTCTTTTATTTCGCTTTGTGGTGTGTTTGTGGTGTTACAATGTAACGTTAGCTAGTACCATTGCAGTTTCTAGTAGCACAAACCATGGCATCTGTTAGCTAGCTAGCTAGCTAGCTATGTTAGCAGGCAATGCTAAATAGTTCGTGCTAGCATAATGCTAGCAATACAATAATCATTGAATGATTTACTGCAAAATTACCTTATAAATATTTGCTCTACAGATCACATTTCAAACTTTAATTACCTTAATCAAACCATCAAAATAGTTTAGTATGCACTATGGTAGGAATAATGCATATTGCACAAAGAAAAACAATACAATGATTATTGAGTAACACGTGCCCTTTTATATACATTATACCTGCTGTATCAAATTTGCTACACACATTTTCCACTCGTTTTACCATAAACTAAAATGCAAAATGTAAAGTAATTATGAGTTGCTTCAGCTTATCTAATCACTCATTTTAAAATATTAGTAAAGATATAAATGGAAAACTCACCGTAACCTCCTCAAAACAGAAAATTATATTGGGTGGTGAAAAATGCTGGCGATTAATTAGAAGCGACCATTTTGTGTCATACGGTCTGAGGCACTCTGAATACTTGCAATGCAAAGGTTATCCACCAGGGGCAGCGGGCATCTATCAGATTGTGTACAACAGGTTTTCATCCTGTTTACGTCATCATATTGATGACGTAATAGGTCTCTGAAATCATTGTATCAAATATGATACAAAAGGCGATTAAGTTAATTGTGATTGGTTTTGAAAACGCGATGTGAATGTAAAACGGAAACGTTCAGTTAACTTAAACCTCAACAACGACCGCAGTCATAAAATGGATAATTTGACTCAGGGATTCATTAATTAGGATATTTGGGTGGATACTCTGGGGGTACATTTCATAGGTGGTACTTTGTGACAACATATTGCATTTAATATGAAATATTAACAGCCAATAATATAACATGTAGTCATATTATTGCTTATATCAGGTAAGGTACACTCCAATACTGGTCCATCCAGATAGGTGTGCAGATGAAAGTGTGGAGGAGGAGCAGTTGAAAAGGAGAGCGCAGTGTGTCAGGTAGGGGTGGGGAAGGAACTGCTGTTTTATTGACGCAGGCCTTAAGCTGACCAGAGATGGAAGCTTGGGCACAGTTCAGTTATACAATAGCTCCACCATCATGAGGATTGAGTTCACGGGTGTTGGGCAAAGGGACAGAAACTGTGGCGGACACAAAGAGGCCACTGGTGGAATTCTAAATGATGAGGGGGGAAAAAAAACATGCACATATTTGATTGGCCACCCCTACTGAAATGGTTATGCAGTTTTACTGTGATCATGACGCAAGATATTTGTGAAAGCTAAACAATCAGAATAAGTATGCCAGCAGAGATCTGCGTCCTGACATACCAGGTATCAAAACATGGGGTAGATGTTGTCATGAGTCTTCTTTGTGAGTGCTACTGTGTGTGTGTGTGTGTGTGTGTGTGTGTTCATGCCCTGCTGATTATGAGCGTGAAAATCAAAGCTAGGTGAGAAATCTGTATGCCACAGGCGATGTAGCATACTGGGGGGGTGGCTGGGGCCTATGGAGCCATCCACTGGTGAAATCTGTCTCGTCTCATCTCATCCCAACTTAAAGATAAGGGGTGACCACTCCACATGATTTCCTGCAGTTACCCCTATAGGACTGTAAGCAGGTGGTGTGTTTGTTGCCATTGGACCAGTTTGAGGAAATCTATTTATTTCCCTAGCATGTGTGTATTGGCTTTTTAGTTTATTCATTTATAAGGAAGCAACAATGTTGTCTGCAGGTCGGTCTCTGTAGTCTGCCTGTAAATATCTGTATCTCTGAATCTTTGGTGGCGATGGTTTTGTGTTACAGATGGAGCTGTGTTAGTGGGTGGTGTCCCGTTACAGTTGAAGCTGTGTTGGGGTTGGAGTCATGTTAGAGATGGAGTTGCATTAGGAACGACTGTGACTCAAATGAACATAGAAAGGATAGCTAACCCTCTGTGACTGGACTGGATGGCCTGGTAAAAAAAACACCAATATGGCTCCTCCCCCTTACCTCACTGTGGGGTACACCTCTAACATGGGGCATCATTGCCTTCTGGCCAGCTGGGGGGGGTGGGTCCATATTAAGTCAGGCAGAGTACCTAAGGGCATGCTGCTCTCTGAAGACAAACGGGAGGGGGGCGGGGGGTGGTTGAGGGCTGACTGTGTGTGTGTGTGTGTGTGTGCGCACCAGTATGTGTGTGTGTGTGTGTGTGTGTGTGTCTGTGTGTGTGTGTGTCTGTGTGTGCATGCGTGTACATGCATGTGTTGTCTGGTGCCTTCCCCTCTGCCATCTCCTGGCTCAGTCAGACAACTATCAGCACAATCAGTGGCACAGTCAGCTTGGCACCTCGAGAGTCCCCTGCCCAGTATACACTGTCTGTATTCTATACCCATATCCACTCCACACACAAATACACGCACACACACACACACACACACACACACACACACACACACACACGCACAAACACAGACACACATACATACACACACACAAACACAGACACACACACGCATCTCGAGGGTCCCCTGCCCAGTATACACTGTCTGTATTCTATACCCATATCCACTCCACACACAAATACACACACACACACACATGCACAAACACACGCACACACACACACACACACACAAACACAGACACACATACACACACACACACACACACAAACACAGACACACACACGCATCTCGAGGGTCCCCTGCCCAGTATACACTGCATTCTATACCCATATCCACTCCACACACAAATACACACACACAAGCACAGACAGACACAAACACGCACACACACACACACACACACACACACACACACACACGCACAAATACACACACAGACGCAAACACGCACACACACACAAACACGCACACGCACAGGCCTGGAGCATGTCTGCTCGCCTACAGTTGCAGACGCTCTGTTGTGCTAATTTCCACGACAGAAGACTGTTTGTACACTCAGTGGCTTTCAGGAATTCAGAGGCTGTGTGTGTTTGAGCGATGGAGGCTGGAGATACACACCCCCTCCTCACCACAAGCACAATCTCAGCGATAGATAGATAGATTAGAGCACGCCCGCACACACACATATGCGCGCGTGAACACACACACATAAGCACACTTGTTTTTCAGCATTTTCAAGGGCTGTAATGTGTAATATTTGCTTCAGTTATAAACAGAAGTGGTCAATTTAAACTGAAAATGCAGCAGATCAGAAGGGTTGAGGCAATTGTTAGCTCCCCATGTTTACCTCTGAGTTAGTACTAATGTACTACTAATGTAGCAGTACTACCTACATTTTTTGAGTGGCAGATGGCACTGAATTCACTTGTTTTTTTTTTCTGGTATTGTTTTTTTTATAAGTGAATAATGATTCACTTTATTATTTTCTCCTGACTCATGCCCACTGAAAGTCAAAAACTAGCCAATCAAATGGCGCTCATGGCCTCTTTTTAAATACCTTTTCCACTGCTTCCTGTTTGGATGTGTCCTGTGAAACTGTATGTAGAATTCGGGCTTTCATAGCAAGGATGTGTCAAAGCAAGAAAGCAAAACAGAGATTGTACTTTGCGATGAGTCTGCAGGAGTGGGAGGGGGGCGGGAAACTAAAGGAAGGGGAGGTGTTGGCATCTTTCAGTTGGAAAACAGCTGATATCTACACCAAAGCGCGCCCCCCTCCCCAGACATGCCCTTTCCGCCTGGGCGATGGCAATCTGAGGGTTTGTTTTGGATCCTCTCTACGACACCGGCACGAGAGGACAAAAACGATTGACTCAAAACAAACACCTGACGGCGTCGCCGGCCGCGCGGCCGCCTAATTTCCTGAAGAGGGCCGGGGCGCTGGGCTTCAGGGAACTGTGTCGAACTGAGACAAGCTGGCTTTCATGCCCCTCCAAAAGCTGTCTGACCCCATGAGCTAGGGCTCTAAGTCACCCCCCCTCCCCCTGCCACGCTTCTGTCTCCTAAAAAGAGAGTTGAAACAAAACAGTCTGGCCTGTGTCTCGGGGCTAGAGCCGTTCGGGAAGCCTGTCTGACACAGACTGCAGACAAAGTGCCTGAAGAGCTATGAGCAGTGAAAGTGTGTATCACAAGGAGTGACTCTACCTGCCTAGCATAGTTTGCATACCTCTTGAGCCGGGGCAATCTCCTTGTCGGGAAGAGATACACAAGTGCATTTCTTCACAGGGAGTGAAAGAGAGAGAGAGAAAGAGAGAGAGATGGATTCAAAGGCCTCTCTGATCCGGTGTTTCCCCCCCTCCCCCGATGTGCTTTACTGTAAATAGCCGTTGGTCTCACATCTCTGTCTGCGATCGCTCCCTTCTCATCTTTATCTGTGTCAGTTCGTTGTGCGTCGCTCCAAGGTGGCGAGAATGCTCTCGCGAATCTCTCCCGTCTTATCTGGTGGATCTGACAGAGGTCTCGCATATCACGGCCAGCCCCACTGCCTCACGGGACAAAATGTCTGAGACGGGCAGATTTGCAGTGGACTGTCCTGCTCAGAAAGGGACTACTGGATCTCCCAAGTCCACCCCACATAACATAACATAATGACCAGAACAGGGCATTGAGCCCAACCATGCTCGCCATTTTCCTATCATTAAAGGGTACCTAGTGCTCACCGTTTACCTACAAACTAGATAGCATCTAGCACCATATCAAGCCTGGTCTTGAGAACACCCAGAGTTGTTTTCAGGCTGGTGACACCTCATAACTGTATCACGCGACGCCTAAACAGCACAGTGACCCGCTCAGCTGCGTACGACTTAACCGACAAAGTCTGCTTCAAGTCAAAGTTTAACTACAACGTACAGCACTTAAAGCAGCTAATTCTGCACTAGATATATGAGCATGGACCAGATTTGAAATGATTTTAGGGACAATGTGCCGAGCGTATAAGCCTGAGATTCGTGTTACCCTACGTTCCACTTTTCCATGTGTTATATTTGAGGGGCGTGGGTGGGGCTGGTGTTGTGCGTGCGTGGCCTCGCTTCGTGTCACGCACAATCACTGGACAGGGTGGTGCAAACATCTGCGCCGTGAGTCACGCTGTTGCTCAGTCTCTCGTTTTGGCTGCATACCGACGCTTTGGTCACTTTTTGCATAACAGGGTGGCCCCCAGGCAAGAGGTAGGTTCCAGGAAGAGAGTACCTCCAGTGCCCACCCCCCCCCCAAAACAGGATCTTAAAGTGATACTGCAGTCAAAAACCGACTTTTCCCGTTGAAAACCGATGTTTTGGGTTAGATTATCATCATACACAACTGTTTTTGTCCAAAAATCTCATGTTTAGTCAAAATGGGTGTTTTCTGAGTTTCTGTGTAGGCTTACCAATACGCTGGTTTCCGGGGGTTCGTGACGTCACAAGATCCATAACATAAAAATGGGTGGAGTTGAGGTGATCCTAGGGTGGTCTCAGCTGGGCACGTGGTATAAAAGCAGAGACCAACGTTTTTTTTTTCCTCTTTGAGACTGAGACCCTTGTACTGCTAACTAGCTAGTTCAAGTTCAAATGCGAATTGCTTTGTATTACTGCTAACGTTAATATTACGACTTATATCGACACACCCTTTCACTCCTTGACCGTGTGAATATTCATAATATGACTACGTGGCATCATCGTCATATGACCACACCTACTCACGAGTTCCAGTTCAAATTGAAGCGGTAAAAAAGGCCTTAGAAAAGGCTCTGCAGTATCTCGCTAATAGAAAGACTCCAAACCCTCACGCCACACTGAGATGATTACCACACCATAGATATCTTAAAGAAGCACAACGTTATCAAATAGAGAAAGCTTACAGTTCTTGTAAGTACAGTAAGTACAGTTGTATAAATTAGTGATGTTACAATGAACGTATGCTCCCTAAGTCATTTTGCATACAGTATGTTTTACACATGCAAGTGTTAGAGAAGAATTGCCTATTCTAGGGACGTGCAGACCTGCTGGTTCTCCGTTAACCTCACGAGAGGACGTCTTAACGGCAGCGCAATCGTGTTTGTGCTTCCCGTAATTGGCTTTAGCGGACTAAAGTGAGCTAAATGGCAAACAAGGTTACTCTGCTCTACTCTCTTCATCCTTCTAAATGCAAATAATCACCTGTTTAGTAGGCCTGATCCCTTTCGGCCAATCTGTCACTCACCTGCGCCCCCCCCCACCCCGAACCCCAATAAGCCCTGTTTGTCAAACGAAACCCTCAATCCGAACGGGGTGTCGGCCGGAGGTGAAGTCTAAGAAGCCGGGTGAATGGTACGGTGGCGATTTAAAAGAGGACAAGCTCATCAATGGGAAGATTTACAGTCACTTTCGCCGAGCTAATCCTGAAATGTGGCCCCCATCCGATATGCCTGTAAATCCACCTTCCTCTGTTTACTCAAGCCAAAGTGCCACTGATTTTGCCTGCTTGCCCCAGGCCAGTGCTGTAGAGCTGGGTGTGAGCCTGCTGGCCGACCGGCCCTCACTGTTCCCCGAACCCAGAGCCCCTTTAATCACAAACGCAGCATGTCTTTGTGCCTCATTCTTTACAGTTAAGAAAGGAGCAATTTACCTCTCGGTAAACACAATACACAAAGGAAATCTTAGCGATCGTGGACTGCTCGTTAATGGTAGGCTGTGCGCAAGTCTCGCCAGCTCATTATAACTTTCTTTGAGTTTCAGTCAAGTATTCAATGCAAGCGGACCAGTTTAGTTTGGGCGACTTTGCCACTTGCCTTCTACAGGGGGGATTGTTCAGTGACTGCACCACATCATTGTCCTTGTTTATTCATAAATACACAGTCCTCACCCCATAAAACATGAACCATATATTACATCAGCGTGGAGGTTTTACTGTTTTGGTTATGAGACATGAATGTAAGCCTAGTCCACAAAGGCCTGTACAATTTTAACCAGGCCTTAAGCACGATTTCTGCCTTATGTGTTCAATTTAATATAATATCTTCTCTGTGGGGATCTTTTTAACAAGTGCTCTGACCTCTTTGGGAAATTACATCGTTTTATTCACTACACATAGTCTCTGGGTCATTTCAAAACAGATAAACGAGTTCACAAAGGCAGTCGCAGTCATTAGAAAACCCACAGGTCCTATTTTCCAGAGATATAGTTCAGTAATGAATATGGAAAAAAAATACAGATGTTGGATTTGTCTTATTTCCAAGTACTGAATTAGAATAAATAAACAATCTGCGAGGGAATGACAAGCAGAAACCCTGTGGGTCTGTGAAGACTGGGGGGTTTGCCAACCAGAGCTAATGGGGTCACAGCAGCAACCGCTCTATCTGCAGTTCAGACCTCTAGCCAGTAGAGGGGGATGGTGCCCAAGTCCTTTTCAAACTGACCACAGAACCACAGAGTTAAGGAGGCTGGTCTCTCTCACGCACAGCTTTCATTAACATCTCTCAATATCGTGCCCCTAATTTAGATAAATACCGTTACATACGTATCACAAGCCATCTTTTATAAATTTATCAAAGTTGTCATGCGCTTTGTTTTCAGCTGCCAGAGAGAAAACAATGTGTATAAAGGTTCTTTCAGCAAAGTCAATATCAATAGTCTCAGCCTCAATGTAATTGTTTTTCAAGTTCGCACGAGTGAGTAATCCCTATACAGGGGTTCCATGGGAAGAAGAGGCAGGCGGATGAGTACCCCTTCTGTAGGCCTTACGTGCCGCTTCAGTAATGCAATCTCATCACCCGTCTCCACTGAACCTGAAGCGGGAGGTGGAGGTGGGGGTGGGGGTTAGGGTAGGGCCACGGCGCCTCTTGCCGACTGACCCTAGGTGGAGAGAGGGACCCTGATTCCCGCTCGCTCTGTAAGACCACCCGCCTGTGCCTCTGGCCTTGTGACAGAACTTAGGCCTCCCCGTCTCGCCGCCGCGCAGCCGGGACAAGCAGGCTCCAGACATGGGAACGGTTGGCATCTCCCATGACCGGGTCAGGTCACATGGCCTCAGATATGGTGTGACACAGCCAGGGCTCTCTGGGTGGCTGGTCCTTTTCTGGGACTTCTCCCCCCACCTCCCTCTATACCCCCTCTCTGTATGTGTGCGCGATTATGTGGATTTCTGTCTGTCTGTGTTTGTGCATTTACTGTGTGTGTGTTCATGCACATCAGCGTGTGTGAACATGCCAGTGGCCTTCAGTACAGGGATAGCGATGGCAGTTATGGGTTAAGGGTTTGAAACCATCCTGAACCTGTTTTAGGTTATAATCAACAAGCAAGTCCCATAGGCAGCTGCTTTATTGCACCTAATATGGTGATTATCAGGAAAAATAAAAACATTGTTTTAAAGGCTGAAAAACTTCTTAATCCTTTGTTTTGTGTCAATCATTTGTGTTATAAGGGTAACGCACTTAAGTACTGTACAGAGTGATCAAATGCAAGGTACTTGATATTACTGAAAATGGGGGCTGGCAGATGCCATGTCCAGCTAATGTGCTGGTTCATAATGCAGTGACATACCTCACAGGCTGCAATTAAATCTTGACCATGCCAGACCTGACTGGGGCTGGCAGCCCACAGGGTGCCGCGTGATTGGCTGTAGCGTCACCCAGGGAACTTCAGAGTAATTCCCTCGTCATTGCACAAGACCGACTCCACCTGTCAATCAGACACCTGCAATCCTCCTGCTCCAAATGTCCTCCAACCTGACTGCACTGCTTAGCTGATGAGCTGTAAAGAGACAGAAGCGTGTGCTGTAGGATGGGCCTACGTAACCAAAGTTAAAAATGGACAAATGATTTAAAAATTGTATACATGATACGGGCAAGCACTTATATATACGAAAACAGGTTATCAGTCTAAAAGTAAGTTATTTTCCTCCCTCAGGTATGGTTTACCTGCCCCACTGGATTGTGGGGTGGGCTCTCTGCAGCAGGCCAGGCTGGGAGACTGCAGTGTGAGGGTCTGGCCATTAGAGGGTGGGGGCAGCATATAAGAGACAGGGAAGAGAGCTGTACATGAAGTACATGCGCACTCACACACACACACACACACACACACACACGAACGCACACACACACACAAACACTCACACACGCACACACACACATACACGAACACTCGCACACACAAACACACACGCACACACACACATGAACACACACACACGAACACGCACACACACACACACACACACACACACAAACACTCACACACATGCACGCACGCACACACACACACACACACACACACACACACACACACACGCGCACAGTTTCCCATTGGCCTGCAATGACACATTTATCCGACGGTTGGCTGAAAGAACTGAAAGACTGATGCAATAATGAGGCCATTTGCAGACCATGCATCTACACTCATCAAGTAACACCATATCTGGCTCTTAAAGGCCTCCTGATTTCCACATAACGTGCACATATTTCAGTGGAGCGTGAATCAATTGCCATTGATTTTTTCTCACATTTAGGTCCAGGCCATTTGGACTGACTTGTGAGCCATTTGCAATGAATAATTCCGTTTTATTCTTGAAAGATGTTCTTTGGTATGCATTATAGTGCCTGCATGGTACAGTACTTGCAGCTAAATACTGTGTATTATCAAAGCAGATCCCAAAATGGTGATCCTTGTTTTCCCCAAAGCTTTCCTCTAAAGACATTTATTAATGCTGGAACCTGTTTTATACAATGGGACAAACAAGAGGCACTTTGCTGATAGTAGTCCACAGTTGCTGGACCACAAACTACAAGAGAGAGGCGGGGGGTCAATTTAATTGGTATAAAATGTACATTTTGCAATGTAAGAAGCACATAATTTTCAGTTTAAATTAGAAAGGGCGTGCAATCTGAAAGCAAATGGACTCTCACTGCATATTTCAATGTGGGCTCTGCTTGGCAAAATTTTTACAGCGGCTTGTTCAGTAAGGAACCCCTAGTGACATTGTGCTTCATTGTGGCTATTGAGAGCAGGCCAAATGTCCCTCCTTTGATCAAAGATCACAAGAGTACAATTAAGAGTACATCCACCCCCCAACCCCCCTCCCCCTTTCCAGGATTTAATTTCTCACGATTGCCCTGGTTACGATTCATGCGCATTGCTTGTAAACAGATGAGCTCACTGGGGCAGGTGGGGTGTGTAGGAAGCCAGGCGGGCAGGCTTAGGACAGTGTTTGTTTTGTTTTCTTTGGGGAGGTTAGTGTCTCACCCTGGCCCTATACCACAGCCAGCAGATCCGGGCGCATGTGGATCAAATCACAATCGTCCGCTAATTGACTCTTTACTAATCTCCAGAAAGTCCATAATGGACCTGGTATTAAATCCAAAAAAAAAAAAAAACTGTTTAAAGTGTGCGAGTGCTCTTGAAGCAAACAGAGTAACGTCCCTGTTAGCTGATGAACCCTTTTTAACAAGTCGGGTGAATTAAGCCCGCTGGGGAGAGCGCCGGGGACAAAAGCCACCCTGGGATGGGATATAGGCGCGGCCCGGGTCAGGGACCAGGGTGAGGAGGGCGGCCGGAGATCCAGCGCAATGAGTTCCAGATGCCCCTCTGCGGCTTCTCACAGATACGCCGCACGCTCTGGCTAAAGCCGGCCACGGAGGGTTTAAACCCAGCTCCCCTTTAATGGAGATAGATTGCTTTTTATGTGGAAACTCGAATGGCATAAATTCCAACGTGTCTGCCGCGACCCTTTATTCTCTGTTTAAGCAGCAGCTGAAGAATAAAAGGGCAATTAAGTTTTGAATGGATGAGAGTGAACTTTTGTTCCTTTGAGGCAAAAAAAAAAGAGTGCAATGGTTTTACTTTTCTGCGGTGTGTCGTTGCTTTTCTCCAGTGTATTCAGCTCTTAGGGTTTTAGGGTTCAGCGACATTTTGAATATGTGATCAATTAAAAAATAACAGATACCAAACTGATCTGACTCTCCAGGCTGCCTGCCTACTCAAGAGAGATTTAGACACCGGGATTCTCGGAGGGCTGTCAAAAAGCATTCAGAGCCGTGCATTCTTTTCTCTTCCAATCATACGCTCAATATAGAATCTGTACCATTATTTATTTGGCCGTCAGATGGACGTTTCCTGGATGAGTACAACTTTAAGTCTGCAGTAAGCGCTCATCTAGGTCATGAAATAACAAAGTGGAAGAAAAAACAAATACACATCATTAGGTGCTTAAAGAGATTTTAAATTCAGAAGAGGAAAACGCATCACACTACCCATTAAAAAAGCAACAAGAATGATTTTGCTAATGAGAGAGAGAGAGAGCCTCTGTCCACAACAGCCCAGCAGCACCAGGAGAGCCACAGTGTGAGAGAGAGAGAGAGAGAGAGAGAGAGAGAGAGAGAGAGAGAGAACAGTACACCCCGGCACCAGGCTGACACGCGGTTAACAGCCTGCTGGAACTGCCTTACACATTTTCTTTGTTCGCCATAAAGATTTCTTTTCAGTTTTCCCCCTTCTTTTCCGGCTTAATGGCACGACTCCTTAATCTCTCATATGGTTGCGATGGTAAGTTTGTGATGTCATGCTGCGGGTAAAGCCCAGCTAATGAACCCTTCCTCCCCAGCCCAAACTCATCAGCGGGGTCCCTAGTGATGGGGTGTGAGAGGGACTACAGAGAGGGGCCCAAACAAAGACTACGGAGCACTGGAGTGGCCTTATGTCAAGTGGGGAATATGTCTGTGCCTAAGTACACTATGCGTGAGTACGAAGTACAGTGTAACTGTGCACATAAACATTGTCACACTGTATGTTTCCAGAGCGTTGGGGCTGACTCTGAGGCGATGGTTTGGTTTGCAGGCTTAGTTTAAGGTTACATAGTCTTACAACTGTTCTTACGGCTGTGTAACCAAATAAACACACAGAAGCTGTAGTATAGTAGCTGTACATAAGTTACATATTAGTTACAATTCAATTACGTTGGTAAAATTGCCTGCTTAAAATAAAGTGCTATCCCAGAGAGCTCTGTAAAACAGATCATATCGCCATGATCACATACTGCCAGTAGGAAGAACTTAATAGGAATGGTCTTTTCCCATTTCATCATACATGTTACCAGCAATTTAATTTTACAAAATGTAAATTTAACTTTAAGCTGAAAGTTGAAATATTCTGTTTTTTTTAATTTTTTTTTTATTGGAAAGCATTACAAGAGTTTCATTAGCCTTGTATTCCAATTATAGCTCAAAGGCAAATTGACAGGCAAATAAGATGGTTCTATGAGAAAACAAAGCCCTGCCAATAAGGCAACATTGAATCTAGCCTTGGTGTGGCTCTGGTACACCCACATTCTTCCAGCATGCCTCGAACTTAAATCAAGCTCCACTTCAATAGACACATGACATATAGTAATTGTATTACTATAAATGAGTAATTAATAGCTTTTACAGAGAAAAGCCCTGGGTATTTATTTTATTATTTAATACTCTAAAAATGCTGCTAACACAATTGGTTTTTAAAATCAAACTGTATCAGTACTGCTTATATCCCTCGTGTGTAGCTTTCATCTGAACGTCTTTACTCCGGACAGATTCACTGCACCCTGATTATATTAATTAGGTGACTGCAGTATTCTTTCTCTGAATGAGCCCAAGAAGGGTCCCTGCAGAACACCGAGGGCCAAGTCAAACTCGATACCTCAGAACACAGGAAGGGCCCTTGTCATTTCTTTTTTGTGCTCTCCTTGTGTGTTGCTGAGAGAAAAGGCACAATTTTACGATAGAAATCTTACGATAATTACACAGTGACTTATGCACATTCTGCATCAGAACTTATCTGCGAACTTTGATTTACAGTGTGCAGAATCATAATTAATATCTGTGAATTTCAGATATCAGTAGATGTGATAACTTTTTTCTACATCTGTTTTTATACTGCGGGCATTTTAATCGGCCACACGCATGACCTCCATGTCTTATGGCGACGTACACAAAACTCACAGGCAAAAGAAGAACATAAACAAAATAACAATAGCTGAAGAACAGTATACATATACAGTTATGCCCCACAAACAGTCCCCTATATTCAATAAAATACACGTAGCCACTTTAAGGGCATATGCAATTCAATCAAACAAGAGTTAAGTTCTTTTGGATTCAGCTAAACAAACCTTATAGCCACAATGACCAGCCTTAATACTTATGAAGGCTGAAAATCCAAGAAACAGGAAAAGGTGTGAGCTGAAATGTGTGCTGCTTGGGCTGGAGGTAGGAGCTATAGGACACCACTTAAATTACTGCACAGGTGTAGCAATGCAATCCAAATGAAATATCTGTGTCTTTAAGCAGTGGTAGAATTCAATATTAAGCTATATGTGCATTAAACACATACTCTATGATATTACCATAATGCTTCTTTATTTATTTTAAACTTCATGCATAGCAACAAGCACAATGAGAAGAACATATTCAGGAAGTCTCTAGTTATTCCTTAATTCATTCATGAACTTGTTTTATTACATTTTCCCATGATGTGACATCTTCCTAATGCTGTGTAATGGAGATGTAAGTGTTCCTGGATCAAGAATGTTACAAATGTATGACACTCAGAAAAGATACTCTGAGTGCAAAAAGGCGGTTATGTTTACTACCACGTGACCAAGCACATGCAATCATTCCGTAAATCATTCAGTAAAACAAATTCTCATTCTTACCTCCACCTCCATGTTGAGATACAGTGAGAAAAGCTCTATATTCAGAAATTCCACTAGATTAATTATTTCTGCTTAAATTATTTGCATATGCCCTTAAAGAGATATTAGTGGATTTAACTGAATCCTGGCCAGGATATCATGTGAAAATCAGCAGAGAGTTGGAAGGCGAGGGGAGTCCTCCTGCGTAGAGGGAGGGGTGGACAGTGTGCCGTGTGCATGGACCGCCATCCTAACTTTCAGTCCAGCGCGCCCCTGTGCAACTCAGCCCCATCTGATGCTGGTAGTGAGGGTCCCGCACTGAGGGGGGGTTTTGGGGGTGGACGGCTGGGATGTCTCTGGGAGGCAGCGGAGACGTGCCAGGATTCCTGGGGTAGACAGAGGGGTGGGAGGAAGGGGCGGGGGACAGGCCCCTCTGACCGGCGTTTGGGCAGTAGATGGGCCGGTTGGGGGACTGGGCGGAGGCGGGGAGCTGTGGCACCACGGAGGTGGCAGCGGCGGTGGCGGTGCTGGTGAAGTGGGCGGTGAAAGGCTGGTAGGACATGGCCTCCACTGTCTGCACGTGGTACCTGGGGCACGGCTGCACGGACGCCCACACGTTGCAGTTCAGCGAGGGGGGTGTTAGATCGTCAGCGGCCCCGCCTCCCAGCTCCCCCTCCACCCCCCTGTACATGCAGGCCTCCCGGGAGCTCAGCGCCTCACTGCAGTACGGGTGAGACAGCAGCGGGGGCTCATAGGAGGGAGGGGACCGGAAGTAGCGCTCCTCCGTGACAGCAGGTGGCACTGTGTCCAGGTATGGGCGTTTGCACCCCAGCTCCAAGTGTCGGCTGCTATCTGCAAGAATTAGTAGTAAAAGTGTCAGTTGGTCATTAGATGAGAAAGGTCTCACTCACTATGAAATGTGGCTAATGTACAGCTCTCCTGAAAAGTCGAGGTGGGGTGGGATTTTTGGGGGTCGCTGAACTGTACCTCTGTGTTTGCAGCAGTGGTAAAGCAGGCCTGGTTCGCGGCCAGAGGAGAAGCGGTTTTCAGGGTGCTCCTGGGAGTCACTGTTGGCCATGGGACCAACGCTCTCGTACTGATAGTGAGGAAGGGCCTGCAGGTGTCCTGACAACACCCCTGCGCCAAGCTTCCCTGTCAGGTGTCTGTGTGACGAGACCAGCCTCGGTCTGACCACGTTCTTAGAAACCATAGGGTAATCTTTCCTACACAGAGAGAAAGAGGGAGAGTGTGAGAGAGAGGGAGAGGGAGAGAGAGATTATCTCATTCCAGTGTTAGTTGTTGTTTTCCACTAAACTAAGCAGTATAAACCACACAAGCAGTTGCATTACGCCATCAGTCTTTTAAGCATACTTTTACCTGGTTAGCTCTAATTGAATGTTAAATGCTGCATTGTCACTTATATGTCCCAATTTGTGTTTTTAAAAGCCTACACACGTCAGATTGTCATTGCATAACAACTGATTTTCCTGGTTAAACGAAGGTAATAAAATAGGCTTATATTACCCTTTCAACCAGGACTCAACACATCGGGAGAGTCCCATACGCACCCCTGCAGACGCGACACGCGCAGGTCCCCCTCGTCACTGCCCCGGAAGCCCTTGGCGAAGGGGTTGTTCTCGATCTTCAGCTGTGTGATCTAAAAAGACATCCGGCAACATGAAAACATGCTAGAACGCACGGTCATGAAAAACCCCGCCCGTCCGAATGGCAGGTGGTGTATTTCTGGGTTCCTTTCTCCAGTGCAGGGCTCAGCACGGAGGAAGGGCCGGGCCACCCACCTTGTGGTTCTGGTAGGACGTGACGGAGATGAAGGCGGTCTCGTGGAAGACGTGAGTGCAGAAGGCGTTGTTCTTGGAGCCAAAGGTGTTGTTCTCATCAGCCTTGACGATGTGCAGCCTCGGCTGGAACTTGTGCATGGAGTTGAGGATGATCTGGGGAGAGCGAGAGAGAGAGAGAGTGCCTTGAGCTGTGCCGACCCTCTATGTGTTCAGTGTACTATGAGTGTAGAATGAATATTCCCAAAATTCTGCATCCCTTGTTAAGGGAACATTTCCTGCATTCAATATGTTCTCTGTAGAGGGCATGTTCTTGCATTCAACATGGTGTGTGTAAAAGAGGGTTTTGAAATAGAGGATTTGCTATTGTTTTAAGCAACATGTTTGTAGTGGGTATGTTCCTGTGGTCAATAAGATACTTGTAGGGGGTATGTTCCTGTGTTGAGTAAGATGTGTGTAGAGGGTGTGTCACATGTTGAGTAAGATGTGTGTAGAGGGTATGTTCCTGCGTTCAGTAAGATGTGTGTAGAGGGTATGTTCCTGTGTTCAGTAAGATGTGTGTAGAGGGTATGTTCATAGGTTCAGTAAGATGTGTGTAGAGGGTATGTTCCTGTGTTCAGTAAGATGTGTGTAGAGGGTATGTTTCTGTGCACAATAAGATGTGTGTAGAGGGTGTGTTCCTGCGTTCAGTAAAATGTTTGTAGAGGGTATGTTCCTGTGTTCAGTAAGATGTATGTAGAGGGCATGTTCCTGTGTTCAGTAAGATGTATGTAGAGGGTATGTTCCTGTGTTAAGTAAGATGTGTGTAGAGGGTATGTTCCTGCGTTCAGTAAAATGTTTGTAGAGGGTATGTTCCTGTGTTCAGTAAGATGTATGTAGAGGGCATGTTCCTGTGTTCAGTAAGATGTGTGTAGAGGGTATGTTCCTGCATTCAGTAAGATGTGTGTAGAGGGTATGTTCATGTGTTCAGTAAGATGTGTGTAGATGGTATGTTCCTGTGTTCAGTAAGATGTGTGTTGAGGGTATGTTCCTGTGTTCAGTAAGATGTGTGTAGCGGGTATGTTCAGCAGGGTCAGTTCGTCGCTCTGCCCTTGTCAGCCATGATGAGCATCATGCTCTGCCCCTCCCCCCACAGCATGCCCCAGTTCCTCTCCGTGCTCTGGGAGCCGGGACCAGCAGGCCAGATCAGGCGAGCCGGAGGTTAGACCCTGCACTGTGCGCCACAACAGTGCTCCCCGTGTCAGAAATAGAGACGTTGGCGGGCATGAGAGGGACGGGTGATGAGCAAGCAGGACGGCCATCGACGCCTGTGACCGTTGTCTGGGTCTGGTCGGCTGGTTGCAGTCCTGAGGTAATGCGTTCTGATGCTTATTGTTGCAGCAATGCAGACGCAGGGCCGCATGCTGTCGTGTCGCATCGCCCACGTAGCTTTCGTGCGTCAATGTAGCGGCGAGCTACTTCTTTTATCCTTTATTTGTTCTGGTTTATTGCTGATGCCTCCATTTTGTTACCCTTTTGCACTGTAAAATGCCATCTTGGGGAGGGGAGTGGTCTCGGGTCTGAATAGGTGTTTTGTGGAAATGCTGTTAGCAGAGTTATTAGCGGTAGTCCGCAATTGGTGGCAAATAAAGGCAGCAGAAGTGTGTTGAATGACTTGCTTTGTATGCAACAAACCTAATTGGACGCCGACTCATGCTCACGCCCAAACCTGATAATCTCATTCATTCCAAGGTGGATTGGTTTTTTACATTTTTAAATTTTTTGCATTCTATGCTCACATTTGTGCAAAATGTAAGAGGAGTGTTGTAAAAGTGTTCAAGATGACCAAATAATTTTTTTATGAATGGCTCTTTTCAGTGAGTCATGACTATCCATTTGCTAATGTTGGCAAATGATTACATGCAGGCCCCTCCCCCCACCTCCTCAATAAATGTATTAGTCTCATTCCAACCTTGGCTTTAGCCATGATGAGCATCAGTCATGAGGTCCATCCACACGTTGTCTAATTTCTGTCAGGACAACTCACGTATTTAAATAACATGGATCTGCTTTAGTACTGCTCTGGAGCACGGGCATCTCCCCCCGCAAAACAGGAGATGAATGCTGTATGCTGGCATACAGTTTTGAGTTTTGAAATGAAACAATCAGGCTAAAGTACAGACTGTCAGCTTTAATTCAGGGATGAACTGCGGTGATGACGTTTGTGTTTGTGTAAGAGCAAGATAGCTAGATACGTGTTTCTATGGAAATCAGAAAGTGAACCATAGAAACAAAAACATTAGCATTATAGCACACTACAGATAGCTAAGTTTAAAAAGTGTAAACCTGTAGAAGCAACCTAACGTGCAGCTCATTACTGCCCCACTGCACCAGCAGCTGAGGAAGTGCATAAAGGCAGAGCTGTCAGATGTGTCCCAACATGGTGTCCATGTCATGGTAGCTGAAGGAACCGTGATCAGGGATAATCTCTTCTCTCCTGATGCTGAGCAGATGCTGGGTGGAGCAGGGGAGGTAAGGAGGGGGGTGCCTAATCACTGGAATGCCTGGAATGTAAAGACCCCTAAGGTCTGTGGTCACACAGGCCACCAGCGACTGACACCCCCTCTACCCCTGCCTCTCTGCCAGGCACTGTCTGCAGGCTGTTCATCCCAGTGCATTGATATGACTGATCGCCATGGCTGCAGGCTTTTCGCACGCTGTCTGCTTATTTTACCAGCGGTGGCGGCGGTATCCACATGCTGGTGCCTTCACTTTCCCTGTGGCACGTGTGACGGTCAGGACCCCTGTTTATGAGCCATTATGTCTCTGGAATACAGCGTCAGGTCTGAAATTACATGGTACCCGCCGCATGGTACCCCTGCCTCAGAATGGGCCAGTTGAATGGGCTGGCCGGGTTAGCCAGACCCAGGTCGATTTGTAGATAACGAGCTGCTCTCATTGTTGGGGCGAGCCGGGGGATGGCTCCGCCTATGATACGGGCTGCCTCCATTAGTGCTTGTGTCTCTTCGGCGGCCATGGCGCCCCCAGCGAACAAGGGCGTCAGCACGGCTTAACTCACCTCCCTCCGTCCGTCCTCATTACACACCCTTATCATCTCCCGGGACTCGCATTAATCCTGACAGTTAGACCCGCCGCCGGCTCTGGAGGCTATGGACCTAATGAGCGCCCCTCTGACAGGATGCCTTTGGACAAGCTGTCCCAGGCTCTGTCTATGCAACGCTAACACACTGGCGCGCTCTCCCTCTGTCTCCACCTCAGACACACTATGGACCTTAGAGACTATCACCATGCTGGTGCTAGGCCCTGCTATCTGGGTAGAGACTATCACCATGCTGGTGCTAGGCCCTGCTATCTGGGTAGAGACTATCACCATGCTGGTGCTAGGCCCTGCTATCTGGGTAGAGACTATCACCATGCTGGTGCTAGGCCCTGCTATCTGGGTAGAGACTATCACCATGCTGGTGCTAGGCCCTGCTATCTGGGTAGAGACTATCACCATGCTGGTGCTAGGCCCTGCTATCTGGGTAGAGACTATCACCATGCTGGTGCTAGGCCCTGCTATCTGGGTAGAGACTATCACCATGCTGGTGCTAGGCCCTGCTATCTGGGTAGAGACTATCACCATGCTGGTGCTAGGCCCTGCTATCTTGGTAGAGACTATCACCATGCTGGTGCTAGGCCCTGCTATCTGGGTAGAGACTATCACCATGCTGGTGCTAGGCCCTGCTATCTGGGTAGAGACTATCACCATGCTGGTGCTAGGCCCTGCTATCTGGGTAGAGACTATCACCATGCTGGTGCTAGGCCCTGCTATCTGGGTAGAGACTATCACCATGCTGGTGCTAGGCCCTGCTATCTGGGTAGAGACTATCACCATGCTGGTGCTAGGCCCTGCTATCTTGGTAGAGACTATCACCATGCTGGTGCTAGGCCCTGCTATCTGGGTAGAGACTATCACCATGCTGGTGCTAGGCCCTGCTATCTGGGTAGAGACTATCACCATGCTGGTGCTAGGCCCTGCTATCTGGGTAGAGACTATCACCATGCTGGTGCTAGGCCCTGCTATCTGGGTAGAGACTATCACCATGCTGGTGCTAGGCCCTGCTATCTGGGTAGAGACTATCACCATGCTGGTGCTAGGCCCTGCTATCTGGGTAGAGACTATCACCATGCTGGTGCTAGGCCCTGCTATCTGGGTAGAGACTATCACCATGCTGGTGCTAGGCCCTGCTATCTGGGTAGAGACTATCACCATGCTGGTGCTAGGCCCTGCTATCTGGGTAGAGACTATCACCATGCTGGTGCTAGGCCCTGCTATCTGGGTAGAGACTATCACCATGCTGGTGCTAGGCCCTGCTATCTGGCATGTTTAATGGTCTTGGTTTTGCCATAAAATAAACGGCTCTCGTTCTGCGTTTCTGATTCATTGTATACTTTCATTTTCTAAATGAGAAATAGCTCCCCATTTTGAGCCTACATCGTTCCTGAGCCATACATCCACTAACCAAATCTCTTCCTCTAGATAATTGAGCTTATAGATGTTGACACTGACTTCATTGTAGATTCACTTATTTCTAGCTCTAGTGGTGGTTTTTAGTCACGTTAAATGCACTGTTTATAAATCTCTTTGGTTAAACGAGTCTCCAAAAATGCCTAAATTGTAAATTGTATAATTATGTTTAATCTCTGAGTTGATGCGACTTGTGGTGAAACAATGTACCGCAGTGTAACTAAACAGTGTCACTAAGGCTTTTTTCTGCATATGACTAATTATTCTATCATTTGTTTTGTTTGTGTTTTTAAATGCAGCTGTTTCACATGGCCCATCCAACCCTCATTTTTCTTGTTGATTTGTCATAGATATCTTCTCATCTTTAATTATAGGCAGCAGTGTAGTATAATGGGTAAGGAATTGCACTTGTTACCTGAAAAGGTTGGAGGTTTGATTCCCAGGTAGGACACTGTCATTGTACCCTTGAGCATGGTACTTAACCTGCATTGCTTCAGTATATGTACGTATATCCAGCTGTATATTATAAATGGATGCAAAAGCTGTCCGAGTCGCTCTAGATAAGAGCGTCGACTAAATGCGTGGAATGTCGTTTTTTTTTTCATTAACATTTTTAGATGTAATTTTTACATACGTATCTAACTCTGTAACATGCATCCTTCGTTTCTGGCTTAGTTAATTCATAATTAATCAACGGTAATTTATCAGGAGTTTCTTGATTTAACAATTTACTGCTTTTAATTTGAAGTTCTTGAAATCACGTCCCTGCATTGTGCCTCACAAAATATATATTTTTACAACTTCACATTGAAAGGAATTAGATGTGACAAGCTGGGTGGCTGTAGTTCTGGCTGGGTGGCCTGTAGAGGTTGCAGAGGGGTCATTGGCCTGTCGGTTTATAGACGGTTTACCCTTGCTATTAAAAATAGCTATGAATATATTGCATTTAATGGCTGTTGCTAATGCAATGAGCCTAATAATCAGTCCTGAAATTCTCTTTTTCTCACTCTATCCACCCCCCTCTCTCACACTATCTCACACTATCCACTCTCTCTCTCTCTCTCTTAGAGAGACACCATGTGAATGGAGTGAGATCACTGTCACTACCACGGGCCCCAATCTGGAACCTCTCTCAAGGTCCTTAGGTGTAGCGCAGGAGTTTTGCACCTTTCACACGCCACAGCGATTGACAGGTTTCAGCCCGTTGTGCACACTGATGGATTGCTCTTTACATTCTGCAGTGCACTTCACAGCTCACATCCCTTCTTCCAGTTCCTCTGCTGCCTTTCATATTAGAGCCCCTAATGGCCTTGCAGAGCTGCAGGTGTGGGGTTATTTTTGGGCCCGCTCCAGCTGAGCGAGTGGTGTTAAGGACAGAGGCCACTCTGTGCCGCGTTTAACCCCTCCGCAGGCCTGGGCAAGGGTGACCGTTGGAGTTTTTGAGAGGCCACAGTGATCACACTGGGTCATTTATCTCTGGACAGGCCACCGCATTCATCTCAGCCCTGTGTTTGTTTTCTCTCCCCTGCTAGTCTCGGCCCTGGTTTCCACGGGGATCTGGTTGCCAGGTTGCGATGGGGTTGATCCTGGAGAGAACACGGCTGCTGGGTGAGGAACAGCTTATGGAGCTCTGTGACCCGGGAGCATCTGGCCCACATTTAGAAACATGCTTCCACACACACTCACGCATACATTGTTTGTGTGAGTGTGTGTATTTTTATGAGTGTATAAGCATTTACGATAATATGCACTTGTTTATTATCGTAATTTCTTGAGAAGTACTCTCCCAGTTCTTGAGAAATACAGACCCAAAAAAAAACATCTTGTTACATCAGAGCATTTCTTTAGTTAGGAATGGGTTTCTCCACATGGCTAAAGATCTAACCTAACCTTGGGTCCAAGGTTTACAGTATGGCCCTCTTAGTGCAGCCTTGGAGTCATAGCCATGGTCATTGTGCATTTGGGTGCTCATGACTTACATGTCCAAATGGGTCCAAGTGATTATTGGTGAGTTTCAGTTTTTGGAAGGAGACCAGTTGGCGCATCCAGTGGGCCCCAGTGGCGGGTGAGTCTGGGTGGACATACAGCCGGCCGGGCATGGCTGGCTCTGCCTTCCCTGCTGGCATCCTGGGGAGAGATCAGAGGACACCTTCAGCAACACTGCACTCCTCACTCAACCTACTGGAGCTCAACACTACAGACTTCTCATCACTGCTCAACCTGCTAGAGCTCAACGCTAGAGACTGCTCATCACTGCTCAACCTGCTGGAGCTCAACACTAGAGACTGCTCATCACTACTCAACCTGCTGGAGCTCAACATTAGAGCCTGCTCATCACTGCTCAACTTACTGGAGCTCAACACCAGAGCCTGCTCATCACTACTCAACCTACTGGAGCTCAACACTAGAGACTGCTCATCACTGCTCAACCTACTGGAGCTCAACACTAGAGACTGCTCATCACTGCTCAACCTACTGGAGCTCAACACTAGAGACTGCTCATCACTGCTCAACCTGCTGGAGCTCAACACAAGAGACTGCTCATCACTACTCAACCTGCTGGAGCTCAACACTAGAGACTACTCATCACTGGTCAACCTGCTCAACACTAGGGACTGCTCATCACCAGTCTGCCTACTGGAGCTCAGCAATGCTAGCTAATGAAGGCCAGCATCCGTAATGAGCACTCAGCCCTGCATCACACACATATCCCTCACCCCACCATCTCAGACACACACACACACACACGCACACACACCACTGCCATTTCAAACTCAGTCAGTCAGTGTCACGCACTACAACCAGATCCAAACAGACAAACAGATGTGCTTTTTCACCGTCACGCGAATGCAACAAAGGGCCAGCTCTGCACTACGCCACGGCTGCTATGACTGAAGGGCTTTTTACGCGGAACACATGCACGCTAACGACAGATAGCGAGCACGAGCGCTCTCTCCCTCACATTGTGGGAATAATTCGGCAGGTTTGGGGGTAGGCAGCTCTGACCATAACATTGCTTTTAATCATGTGCTCCCGAGGTGTCGCTGAGGAACTCCAGAACCCGATGCTGGCAAACATCGAGATTCCAGGCCATCCCACACATCTGGAAATATGGCCACAAAATGTTGAGTTCTCGTGAGGCCTTGGTATTTTATTGGGTTTTTTCTATTTTTTTGTGGGGGAGGTGTGGTGGTGTTCTGTTTTATCTATCTGTCACTTGTACCATTTTAATACCAGCACCCCCCCCCCCCCCCAATAACAATGCATCATCTTCCTCCAATGACCAATGCTCTAATGGCACTACCCAGGGCAAATGTGGGATTAGCGGGTCAATGAGAATCACCCCTGCAGATTTAAGCTCATCGATTTCTGACATGCCGCTCACCAGCGCAATAATACACTGTGCACCAACAGCACAAAGCAGCATCAGCTAATGTAGCCAGAGCTGCCTGCCCCCATTTCTCTCACTGTGGCTGTGGAGACTTTCAGTTGCATATGGCTGCACATATGCATGCGTGTACTTAGAGTATATACACATTTTCCACTTCCAAATGAATCTGTAGCTGTGTTCTATTTATAATTCATCATGGGAAGTCCATTACTTTACCTAATCCCTGCGAGTGGGCCACTCTTTCCTCAAAGGAACGCAGCGCACTCGTTTTTTCCATGCCAGCTATTGGAAGGAAAACTGGGTCATATTTTTGTTTAGCTTTTAAGCAACTGCAAGACTGCGGAAAATAAATACATTTAAATATATATATATTTTTAAATATAAGGCATATATTTTTAATTGATTCATCCACACTATTACAACTTATGAAATAGTTATCCAAAATATAGCAATAGTCAATGTTTTATTACTATTATTACTGTATTACTTTTAGGACTGTACTCAATGAAGATGAAGCGAAAGACTCAAGACTCAAATGATTCAGCATGCTGTTTTTATCTGAGCAATGATATTATTCTGTTGACAGCCTTTATATACCTTTCTTTAAAATGTTGCCCCAGCTGTACAATATGATTATCTAGGACGTTAATCTATTTTCACCAAGGGTATTAACAAGTTCTTAATGCGTGGACACAAATCTAGGCAGGACATTAAATAAAGCTGGACCACCCTCTTATTTCAGCCCAAAGTGCTTTCTGAAGCAGATTGTGTTGAAAGAAAACCCAGTGATGTTTTCCTAACTAAAGAAACAACCTTCCCAGACTGCACCTCTCACTAATTCAAAGGGAAGAGTTTAGGTAGACTGTTTTTTTTCACTCTCATTAATTACTGATTCACGAGAGACCAACACACGGAACAGAATGGGAACAGAGTGGCAACCATGAACTCCATTACATGGTAATCAGTCTCACCATTTGTTGTCACAGAACTTGTAGCGGTGGTCGTCAGCGGGGACGACATCAACCAGCAGGATGTACTTGGTTTTGGGGTCCATCCCTGTCACCTTCGCCTTGTAGCTGGGGAACAGCCGCCTGTTGAACAACACAAGATAAGGTGTCGAACAGAGTCCCCACTGTGCGCCTCTAAGCTCAAAGGTAGCAGGAAAGTGAACACAATAAGTTGAAAGACAGTCTTTAATACGATAAAGCATACGTATCTTGATAAAGATATTTGTTACCATCCTCAGCGTGTAAGCTGCTTCTTAATTATTATTGTGTTTATCATTTATATAAAGCCTATTAATCTAGTAGGCCTAGCTCTTTAGGTATAAATCGATTGCTGTCTTATTTCAGACCTTTGGTTTTCATTCAGAGGGTTAAAATGAAAGAAAGAATTCAGTAACTACATTCATAAAAGCATGTTTATTGAAAAATGTTGAGTTTGGATGTTCAATGAAAGTAGCAACGTATTATCTCAAAAATGAGTTTCTTAAACCCAACTAGTAAACCCTTCATGCTATCCAGCAAGACACGGCCGTGCTATTGCTCTCATCCTCTCAGATACTGATGAGTCTTTTAATAAATCAGTGGCCTTTCCAAACATTTTACATCTGTATGAAAAAAAGTTGAGCACTGCTCGGATAATTTCTCCTTCCACCGCAGAAATTCATCCTCTTTAATGAAAGAAATGAATGAGTCCAATCTGAAGTGTTATCTTGCTTCGTTATGCACAAGTCTTTAATGACAGTTCAGACAGTTTTCAGACCGCTTGGGGCATCCCCTCTTTGTCCAACAACACTATCGTGTTGTAGCCTATTAAAAGCGTCTGACCAAGGTGACAGATGGAAGTAGCTGTACCTACAGCCTGCTGAGAAGGTGGCCTAATGGTGTTACCTCCTCCTGTTTGTGTTTAGAAAGGATGAGTTATTTTTCTCAAGAGCACACCTTTATCTTCTGAAGGAATCAGTTTGGGCTGAGGTGCCTTCTTCCGTGACAGGAAGCCGACAGCAGGCGTGGACTAGACCTTCTCGCGGCGACTTGTGGCAGGATTTCAGGTTTATGTTTGGAAGACCATAGTCACAGCATGGCATTCACTGAGGCGTCATGTCTCTCTTCTTGAGAAAACTATACATTTGAGGGATGAACTTGAGCGTGGATTGCTTTGTTTGTCTCCTCGTTTTTATAGTCAGCGTCATGAGCTGTTTGATGACTGAAATCAATAAAAACAAGTTTTTAAAAAAGACGAGGCACTTCCGTAAATGTGTTACTCGCAGTTATGAACCAAGCGTGCTTAGCTTGCTGCAGGAATCTGCAACATCTCAAATTTATCTCAGGTCTGGTTCTGATTTTATTTTACACACAGGACATAATATATTATTTTTGGTGATGAACTCCTTCCACTGACGGTTCTGAAGTCTTGGCACTATAAAATATGGGGCCGTCCGTCACTGAACTTATACATGAGGAAGGCCAGGATGACAGACAGAATATGCTAATATAGCAGACAAGGTCATAAAGCACATCAATGGGGCTGCCTTCCATGACCTCTTCCCAAAAATGGCTGTCTTTTTTCAACCTATCGGCATCAAAGCAAGCTGCTGAGGGAATCGGTGCCCTTCTAAACCTTAAGTGCTTTTTAATAGGGGCTTGGATTGGGCTGCACTTTACACAAAAGGCACGTCATCGCCCTCTAAGTGTGCCGTCACAGATCCCCGGTTTATCTGTTGCCCCCTTTGGCAACGCGCGAGAGCACCATATGCCCATTTATTACCGGCTGCATACTTAAGAGAGATGACAGCGGAGTTGAAGGATTCTGGTCAAGCACTTTGCTCTGTATCCACTTTGCAGCGCGGCGCTTCAAAGGTCTTCCCTTCTTTGCAGCGCGGCGCTTCAAAGGTCTTCCCTTTCATGAAACGCAAAAACCTGAAGCGCTGGCCAGCATCGCATTACATCTAATACCCCGCGAGAGACCTGTCCGAGACTCAAAAATCTTCTCGCAATCGCTCCCGGTGTCATTCTTTAGCAGAGAGGCCAATTAATCTTAGGACACCCTCAGCCTGCTTCATTTGTGGAAAAAAAACTACGAATAAAAGCGTGTTTTTTTTTTTCTGATTGAATTATCATGCCGCTAATTCTGTGTACGAGCCACCAATAAAACAGGAACAGAAAGCATAAGTAACACGATAAACAGATTTATTATTTTACTGCCATCGCCATAGCTCATTGGCAGATGCTTTTTGCGCTGCCATTATCATGGCCAACTGAAATAAATAACGATAAAAGGGCACAGGCGTCGATTCCTATTATTGAAACAGGAACGGCGAGGTTTTTCTTTCTACACCAAAAGAGAAGGCCTGTTTAGAAGACGGTGTCGTGTCAATCAATCAAAGAAGATCGGGATTTCGCCGTGAAATATCACCTCCCTAATGATTCATGCTGCTGTACGGAGGAGACATGCTCCTTGGGATGGGGGACACACTGCTGTAATGGGCGGCGGCCACAGCAGATCACATGGCATGTCTAATAGGGCGTCTCTGGGGCTCATCCTTCCCCAGCTCCAGTCTGTCTCGTCATGTTAGCCGCCACACGAGTGACAGAGGAGCAGCGCTGACTTTCCTTCAAAGTGCTCGATTTTTCCAAGACGGACATGCTCCACCTTCAAGCCAAACAAATTCCTCTCTGAAACGCCATCGCTACGCATCCCAGTTTCAGCTCAACATGCCTGCTGGAAACTAGGATGTAGCTCTCTTCAAAATACATTTTTTTGTCTTAATGGGTTTTCCCTTCGATAAATAAATGAAAATGTGCACTTCATAAAATAGCAAGTGCTTAACAGTTTGGCAAAACAGTAAGTAACATCATAAAAACGCACAAAACATACCCTGTATACTGACTGCCTCAATCAATAATCCAACATTCTCAGATAAAACAAATTAGTTGAGTTGTTGCTGATCGTAACACATGGGGCTTGATAAAAACCACATGAAGCCATTCTACCCAACAAAAAGGTGCTTTGCACAAGAGAAAAAGTATGTACTTTAGTGTTCTACGTAAGTTCAGTGCTAAATTCGATCAGAAACAAGCTAATGGCTCTCGAGTTAGTTGTACAGCGCCACACTCCACAGAAAAGCAAAGAACCTCGGCTTCACCCTGAATGATATGCCCTCCTTCATAGAACATCATATCAGTGACTCATTCCTGCAGATTCTTCCTACACAGCATAAACATTATCTGTCTGTTCTGCACACACACACACACACACACACACATCTCTGTATGTCCAGTCTATTCTCAACCTTGCTGAATAGACCCATGTCTCACGTCGTCTCGCTCCACTTGCTACTGATTGTGGCTCGCATCAAACCCATCAAGACCCTAGTGGTGGTCCATTCAGTCAAAGGCACAGTTCAGACGTCATCATACATTACACCACTGTGGGCTCTCTGCTTGACACCCTCTAGTTTACTTGAAATTCCAGCCATCCCTAACCGCATATCCCAAACTTGTACTTTCCCCACAGTCTCCCCAGTAATCAATTGCAGGTTGCCATGTATTACGGTGTCTGTTGAGCAGAGGTGGAAAGTCCAGGGGTCAGAAAGTAAAAGTCCTACCATGTGTTTCTTCCACCCATGAACTCAGCCAGCTGATTTCACTAATTAGTTCTACCACCTGGCTGAAGAATTGCTAATCAGTAAATCCAGGTTATTGAAACAAAACTGACTTACTTTCAGAACCTGGATTTTCCACCTCTGTTGCTAAGCATTTTGACAACAAGCAATGGGGCACTACATATAGCCATCCAGAATTGAAACATGATTTAAATGATACCATCGAGGGCACACTTGGGAAAATGTTCAGACTTTGTATTGTAACATATGGTTAATACTACCTCAGCGTAAGCACCGTGTCTTCTACAATTTCACTGGAGGAAAGGTATTCAGTACTTTGTGTGTGTGTGTGTGTGTGTGTGTGTGTGTGTGTGTGTGTGCGTGTGCGTGCATGTAAGAGAGAGGGGGAGTGAGAAATGGGAGCAGGGAGAGTGTATCATATCAGTGTCAGCACGTACACGGTGCCAGCTGCTTCTTCCAGTGAGTCATCCTGATCTCTGGGAAACACCAGCCCCGCCAGATCAAAAGGCCCCTGTGGATGACGGGAGCCGCCGGTGATCCGGGGGCACCGCTCTCCTCTAATCAACCCGCCGCTTCTCCCTCTGATGGGCCGCGCTTGCGGAGAAGGCGGCGCTCGCTTTGAAGTGCGGGCACACGCGGTGGGGCCGCGGCGGCCCGGTAACAAACGGCCCACGGGGCTCTGAGGGAGTTCTCCCAGGGTTCTGTGCACGCAGCTGCAGCACTCGACCCAAACCATCCCACCCCAGAGTGCGACCTTCTGCTGGAACACCCCCCTCCTGGCCAGAGAGACAGTCGCTTATCCACCACCAGGCCACAGAGCTCTCAGTAATCCCTGGCTATTTTTCACACATTTCTAGAGAGATATATTTGTTCCACCTTTAACACTTGAGCATCTTAAAATCGTTTGCATAAATATTTGATAATGGGGTATCCTGTTTAGCCATATATCTGTACATACATAATAGTAAGGGAGGAACGTATGTATTCTGACCATTTTGAAAAACACTCGCCAGATCCTACACCTGTCAGTGGACCATCTATACATTATCTATATAAATATTAAATTGTGAGAATGCTTATTCTGTTTAGCCACATATTTATGTCATATGCTTCAAGTGGAACATGTATTGCGCTCACTGCTTAGTACATCTGTCTCCACGCAACAACATCTTCAGTTTAAAATGAACTCTAATAGAGTACATTTTGTCCATGTTGGTTGACTTATCACTGCTAGAGTTGATTTAATATTACTAATTTTGATGCGTGAGCATTCCAATCTAGCTTATGCACCTCATGAGCACTCAGTTCTAATGGCGCAACATGTAACCCAAACCTTCAGTCAGCACCAATGGAGACTATCTCTCTGTGTTAGTGGCACAACCTGGGTGTTGTTATTTGACACCATATATTATACGTAATTTTAAATTATAAGTAAATAATTATCTGTATGTGGTGTGATGTTTTAAATCTCGCCCCAATTATTTGTTTTTAAATTTAACTTGTAAATTAGCTTTTTTTTTTTGTTCATGTCTCTCAAATGTGAATTATTTGCTGAAGTTAGCTCGCTTACTGTACTGCTACATAGACAGGCCTCTCTCTAGTGTGGAAAAGTATTCCTGCTATATATGCAAGTACCTTAAAGCAGTAACAACCCAGACATAGGATACTATATACACATCGTCTGGGCACATATAAGTTAACCAACTTTTTTGAACATACAAAAGCTAAGATTGTATGTCAATCTACAAAAACACAGCATGGAAGTTTAGTGTTGTATTACTTCAATTTCATTTTGTTGAAATTTATATTTCTAAATGTTGACCCCACAATGTATTAGGGTCTAATTCATAAGGTCGGTTCCTTGGCTTCAGGTAGCAGAAGAATCAAATTGCATCGATTGTGCTGAGCTTCCATTGACATCTGAACAAACACATTTAAATAGAAGAGGTCTGTTGTGTTTACATCAGGACCATCCCCTGCCGTAGTGCAGGTTAACTGTCCCACGGATAAGGCAGAGCAGTTTAAGCGGAGACTGAGTTTGTTTTGATAAATCGAAAGCATACATAAATTAAGGTAGCAGTGTTTGATCCAGGATTCATTTAGAGGGGACCAAATTGGCCCCCTCTAAATGTCAGGGGGTTAATATAAAATAAATACATTTAAAAAAGTAAAAAACACAATTCATTAAGTAATCTATTAATCATTTGAATAGTATTGTTTAGCCTACTGTGTGTTTTTACAATAAAAGATGAATTAATGTATAAAATTCAATAAATTAATTTCTTAACTTTTGCATTGTCTTTCAATTATTGTTATTATTCCGGACATATCTCCTCCTACAGATTGTAAACTACCAAACTTGGCATTCAAACTTCCAAGCATCTACAGATCCTTTCCAAAAAATTAGAATATCATGGAAAATAATTTTTTTTCCATAATTCCATGCAAAAAGTGAAACTTTCATAGATTATAGATTCATTACACACAAAGTGAAATATTTCTAGCCTTTATTTGTTTCATTTTTCATACTTTTGGCTTACAGCTCCAGAAAACCCCCAAAACAGTATTTCAAGAAATTAGAATAGTGTGTCGAAAATCAGCATTTACTTCAGTTATTTCAGAGAATGAATGTTTTAGACTGAGTGTCACACTATCATCTAATTTACTCAAAACACCTGCAAAGTTTATCTCAGTTTGGTTCAGTATGGGGAAGACTGCAGACTTGACAATTGACCAGAAGACCATCATTGACACCCTCCAGAAGATGGGTAAGCCACAAAAGGTCATCGCTAAGGAGGCTGGCTGTTCACAGAGTGCAGTGTCCAAGCATATCATTAGAAAGTTTAGTGGAAGGGAAAAATGTAGCAGGAGAAGGTGCACAAGCAAAAGAGGTGACCGTAGGCTTCAGCGGATTGTCAAGCAAAGACGATTCCAAAATTTGGCGGAGATGCAGAGGGAGTGGACTGAGGCTGGAGTCAGTGCTTCAAAAACCACCACGTACAGATGTATCCAGGACATGGGCTACAACTGTCGGATTCCTCGAGTCAAGCCACTACACTCATTCTCTGAAATAACTGAAGTAAATGCTGATTTTCGACACTATTCTAATTTCTTGAAATACTGTTTTGGGGGTTTTCTGGAGCTGTAAGCCAAAATTATGAAAAATGAAACAAATAAAGGCTAGAAATATTTCACTTTGTGTGTAATGAATCTATAATCTATGAAAGTTTCACTTTTTGAATGGAATTATGGAAAAAAAAAAACTTTTCCATGACATTCTAATTTTTTGGAAAGGATCTGTATTAGGTTGCTTCCTCTTTAAGCGACACGATTTTATACTTTTTAAATAAAAAAAACGCCCAGTTTACAGCACAATGAGAATAGCCTACGAGTACCCTACGAAAATTGAGCAAACAACCGTCCTTTACCTTGGCAACTGCTAGAGCTTCCTAGGCTAATTTGAATGCAATGGCAGTGAAGTAGCCTATGTTTACGCCAGACTCCGACCAGCGTTAATCATTGCAAGATTGAGTAAAGTAAGGATTAATTCATTTAGCTCAACTTAGCGTTAGGCTACTGCTTTTTACTGAGTTTGCTGCAACAAATTCGTTACAATAGCAAATACGCTTTGGTAAATAACAAGGTAGTTTAGCCAGCAGCGATTCTGTTTTACGTGGCTCACCTTCCTGCTTTGGTGATGATCATCTCCGTCCCAGCCTCATGGAACTTCTTCCACAGCTCCCGCTCTTGCAGGAACACCTTGATGTTCTTCATGTTCTGGAATCATAGAGAGATGAACTTGGTAGGTTTAACCCTTTTAAGAGTAGGTTTTTTTTAGAATGTTTTTTTTTAACTATAATTTTTTATTTTAAAGTCAGTGTTCTAACTTCTAGAACTCCATTGCTTTAATTAGGCCTATCAGTAGGCTAATGGTTGTTACATTCAGTTAAAAACGTTCAGATGAAAGCTGAATCTGGTTGAAACTGTTTGGCTACTTTTTACATTTAGCCTAAATGTGGCATTTAGCTGACGCTCTTATCCAGAGCGATTTACAATTCGTGCACAAAGAAAAAGGCCTAAATTCGTAAATCACCAACATTCCAAGTAGCAGTTAATAAGAAAGTATGGACCATAACACACCCGCGATAGGTAATCCTTTGTCACAAGAACTAATATGTGGAAGAGAAGGTAGAGTGGGTTTTTTTCATAGGATATAAGATTTTTATTTTTTTAAATAAGATATAGATTTGGAAGAGGGCAGTGGGAATCAGGGTGGTGAAAGGGAGGAGATGTATTTCCTGAATAGATACGTACCTAGCATTTTGTTCAGTGCAATATTATAACAGAGCTTATATGAGTTCAATATATGAGGGACCAAATATGCTTTATTACAGCTAAAATGATTATCAATGTTGAGTTCACACAGAATTATGTGCTGTTTTGTAACCTAATAATTTGTTTATACAACTTAACATATTGCAGGAAAAAGCTGTAAATTCTCTTTACTAACGATAATTTCTTATTTAATGCCCCCCCCCCCCCCCCCCCCAGAGGAGCATGTTGTTACTACTAAGCATGTGATGTCAGCCACAGCTTCTTATCGTTCCTAAGTCTGGCTCATGTAGACACAGGTCAGAAGAAGACACTTGGGGCTTTATTTACTAACACCTTTAGCATGTGCAAAACCTTTTAGCACACGCAAAACCAATAACATGACCAGTGATTGGTCACGGTATTTGTTTTGCATCAATCATTGGTTGTGTTATTAGCTTTGCGTGTGCTAAAAGACCCCTTACCAGGGGTCGCGGCATGAGACCGTATCATCCTGGAGACAATCCGTCACCCTGAGGGGCTGGCGTCCACAGTCGGCGCTGGCATGGCCCGGATTCCATATCAGACAGCTTAGTCAATGGGCGGCAGTGTAGTATAATGGTTAAGGAACTGGATTTGTAACCGAAAGGTAGCAGGTTCGATTCCCAGGTAGAACACTGTCGTTGTACCCTTGAGCAAGGTACTTAACCTGAATCGCTTCAGTATATATCCAGCTGTATAAATGGATAATATGTTAAAAAAAAAAAAGTTGTGTAAGTCGCTCTGGATAAAAGCGTCTGCTAAATGCCTGTAATGTAATGTAACCCATGCACTAGAACAGTGCCTTAACAGGATGAGCCACCGAGCAGCCACCTGTGATATTTGATATTTTCTGAATGAAAATAACATTTTTGTCATTAGGAAACATAGAAAAAGCTTATCATGTAGTCCAGACAGGGCCTAGCAGGCCTCTTACCTGGTCAGGTTCATTGTTGTGTGGGGTGTTGACTGATGCAGCCAGCCCCTGGTGAGTGGCCTTGGGGACAGTCTCAGGAAGTCCGGGGGGCGGGGCCACAGTCGCACCTTCGTCTGTCCCAGCCGAGACCTTCTCCTGTAGCATCTCCTGAGGTCGAGGGGTTCGGTCAGGACATGGGGTCTCTCTCAACTAACAGAGCTAAGGAATTTATTATTTAGTCCATGTGTCCACCTCTCTGCCATTTTGTTGGTTAATTTCTTTGAATGCTACGTGCTTTGAGGCATTTCAGTGTCGCAAATTTCAAATGAGTATCAGCGTTTTGTTGAATTTATTTTTGTTGTAACAGTATTGTATTCATCTTTGTTGTCTAGATGCAATGCCTTTGACCTTTTCGTATACTTTGTTAGAATGTCTAGGTGTACGATTGAGTTGACTTAATTCATTACTGACAGTCATCTTGTTCCAAAGATCATCAGTCTCATTGGTAATCTACAAAACATCTACAAAATTATGACCACTTTCAAAACAACACAGGCTAATACTAACCGCTGGTAGTTATGAACAAAAGTGATTATTCTTTATTGAACTGTATGTAATATAATCTTTGCATTATGAGGTTTCTGATGATGTCGAAGATTTCTGTCTTTGGGCATAGACAATAATCATAATGAAAGATTACTCGCTTATTATAATAAAGACACTGAATTTTCCATGCTTTTGTTTCTTGCTGGCAATGTGAGAACAAGGTTGAGTAATGTCCTGTCTAGGTGACCTTTTTACATTTAACACATTTATCTTTGCAGAACAATAGCTGGTTTTATTTCATTAGAATGCTTTCAGGAGGGTGTATGCCCTATTTCACTTAACTTGCATTTTGGTATCTGTCTCTTTTTCAGGTGGGAAGTAATTTTTACGACAAATTTATGGGAAAAAGACACTCTTCTTCAGCACTCAACCATTGTGAGTTCCTTCGGATCCATTTTGTTTTTCAGAGCCTAAATGATCAATTACTAACTTAAACTTCCTTTATTAATCTACATTTGAATAAGGAATAGTTACTCACTTTTGGCTAATGCCTGAAGTGATTGTGTCAAGCACTGTATAAGACTGTCACAGCTTTGCGCACAGCAAAGACGCGTAGCACTAACTAACACATTTCCATTGTTACGTCTTTTGTATTACTAATATTTAAATGACCAGAAATGTTATGTTAGGTAATTAAAATGCATTCATATTGACTTTTAAAATATTCTTAAAGTGAAAATAAATACGAGATACAAGGATATGTAAGAAGAAAATTGTCTCAGACCAACGGAAAATGTTTGATATGGGAAAGGTTCCTGCTGTAACACACTGCATGTGCCTGCTAGCACTTTTTACGAGTTGAGGACCAATGCTTCCGTCTTCAAAGACACAGCCATTTTTCAAGGGATATGCAGCATTCATCAGCCAAAACTGCGTCCATACACAACTATCAGCTGGAATAAAATCTGCCAAGCTCCAAATGCATGTGTCGAGAAAGTATTGTGTACAAATATTGTGTAGCATATAGTGAGGTGACTGGACTTCTGCCTTGTCCTGAACCAGAGCGCAAATTCAGGCCAAACAAATGTCGGTGTGAGGTGGACGTGCACATAAACACGGGCCGTGTCGTACACGGCATCCCCCATTTCGGCTCTCATTGGTCCTCTGGTATGCACAATTTCTTCATTATCTGGGGCGTAAACTGAAACGTAAATGTTTAGAGTGAGCAGCCCACAAGTGCCCCAATATCCCACTCCAACACTCATCTATTCTGAAGATTTTTTAAAGATTAAATATTTATGCTTCTAATATTATGGTGTCCCAGTTTTATGTCACAGGGCTTAACGGTGCACATTCAGGCAAAGGGATCAGCCTGAGTCACTTTCCCATGGTTCTCCGTTGCACAGACGCAAACGTTTCACTAAACGGTCACGCTGGAAGAAAGGGGAGACAAGTTGACCATCTGATTCCACTACAGTCCTGTTGAATGTGTGTCAAACTCATTTTGCGTTTATACAAGGAAAGAAATTATAAATTTGTACATCGCGCGCATAAACTGTGCAACTGCGTACACTTGAGATTAAAAGGAGGTAATTGAGAGTTTCGTAAACTCGGGCAGACATTGCAAAATCTAATAAAGATAATGACTGTCACAGTAATGCCCACAAAATCAGGCGAGGACCTTTACAGTTGAAAATGTACCACTTACTCTATCACTTGCTCTGTTTAGCTAAGAACTGCTAGCAAGCACTATGTTTACATCTGTGTCACTCCAGGCATAATACATTAAACTATTCATAGCAGATATGGCCGGAGAGCACGTTGCATTATGAAGTCATTTTGAGTGCCCCACGTTCCAAAATGGCGAAAGCTGTCAGATCCACTTTCTCTCTGCAATAAATACAAACATATTGGCAGTGCATTGATTTTACAGCATTTGTTTTTAAATTTCAAATATGTTTATTAGGGCAATGTACCATGCCTTGTTTTGGGCAATAGGACTAGATCTTCAATAGATGGGGGTAACATTTCTGGCAGGTCATGCCTCTCCCTGTGAAAATCTGTATCCATGGAAATGCTACAGTGCCACCAACTTAAAACCCCTGTCTACCGTTTTAGTGTTGACTGCCTCCATTTTGTGTGTTGTTCTGTTGCTATGATAAGACCCCTCGCCAAAAAAGGCCGTAGCCTTTTTTGTTTAGTAATTGGGCATTATCTCATTGCAGAAACATTCTCTTATATTTATAAAGAAATGTTTAATTAATTCATTGTAACTAAAAAGAATTCCTGAGTTTGTAATGCCTTCATCTGCATTCGCTCTGCCATGTTTCATGGAGGCAGTGAAACAATGAAAATGAAAATGTTTCCACGAATAAAGAACATGCAAGCCCGGCGAAATGTAATCTCCTGTATATTTTTTTTAAAATATACATTTTTTTATTCTTTAATTCATCACACTAAAATGAATAACAGTGTGTGCTATTGCTTTCTAAAGCCTCGCACTTATACTAACACAAGACAGTAGTTTTCTTTAACCTGGCAGGCAAATTGAAACTAAATAGATTGATGATTACATTACATGCAGCACATGTATGTACAGCAAAGGGCTTCTGTGCCCATAATCTAAGAATGTTTTAAGTCATCATAGTCTGAACATAAAATGGAGGGATGGAGTATTATCCATCTTGACATGGAAAGCAGGGGTTTAATGACTCGCTGATAAAAACGTTTAGGGTAGCGATAAAAGAGACATTGCTCATGGTAATTGCTTATAATCTAAGTTTAGGTATAATATACACATTTTGAGCTAGAAATATATCAGGCCTTTGTAGAAGCATTCTTTTCCCGTATTTGGGTCTTCCATTTTGTTATTTCGACCCCATTTGTATCTGTGACATTTGGATTCCTGGCCTATGTTTGACTTTTTTACATTTTTTGATCAATGGTGGTGTTGCTGAAAGAAACCCTCTATTTAACCAGCGATGTTGTAGCTACACATTTTGGGCAATCCTGTAAAAATAAGTAATCTGAACAATAAATAATGTAATGTCGAGCATATCTCAGGTATAAAAATATTTAATAATTAAAGCAAGCTAACAGAATAGTAAATTAAGCAAAAGTTATTGTTATAGTGCTGGTGATGATAATTCCATAATTCTTACTAATTTTATTCTTAATAAGACATGTTCTTATTATTATTATTATTATTATTAATTATATAAATATTATAAATTATAGTTGTTTTATATCATCAATGTGATCAAAAAAGATCTACATTTCAAAAAATTAAATGATGAAATATAAACACTGAACCCTAATTTGATTATGATGACGATGAGTTATTATTATTAGTAGTAGTAGTATTATCATCATTATTAGTACTAATGACAGCAGTAGTAGTACTAATGATTAAGAATAAATAATGTAATAAAACCATTTCTACAATAGAGTAGAGGCTATTTTAAGTACATTTGTATTTTATATAAGAAATCATTCTTTATTTTATAGGAAATAATTGTCAGAGCAGGTAATCAGCAATCAACAAGTAAAAACTGTTTAGAAAAAGATCTATGCATGTAACCATTTGTACTATGTGTTAACACGTGTCTGTTAGAATTTCAGCAATCTAGATCAATGTTTGAGGTTAAGTAAAATGCGCTGTCACTGGTACTAAACACGCACGATTAAATTTAAATGCGGCCTACTGAAGCTTTCAGGCTGATTTTTTTCAAGAGGTTCATTCTGATTTACTTAGATGTAACTTAATTAGCTTACTTACAATCGTGAAACAAATACACGTACATTTAAAATCGTATCTCCTGGATCATCCCATCCCCAAAGGCCTGTATTCATCATAAAATTTTGAGCACGTGGTATAGACTATTCTACCAGATTGTTTTCTAACGCTGAAGCAAATGGAAGAGAAGTCATGGTTAAATAATAGCCATTACTTCAGCGTGAAAAACGAATCCGGTAGAATATATCCAATTTTTTCATGACAATTTTCACATTGACCTTAAAGAGGCTGGCATGGCATACTTTTTACAACCACAAGTGTTTGGAAAATATGTTTGGAAAATTGCCTTCAATCTCTGATGTCTGGCACGTATGATATTTTAAGTCATAACACAAAGTTGTTTAAAGTATAGGCTATACACAATGAGTTTACGAGTACTAAATAGTTTTTCTTATATTTTTAAAATCCCGTTGTTTTCTTAGACCCAAAAGCAGTCGTCATCATGTTGATCAATTGCTTACACCAGCCAGGGCTTTGAAACCAATGGGATTCATTTCACAATGTTACTTAAACTTACCTCATGAAATACAGGAATCCTCCATATCAGTCCAAAGGACAATTTGCTTTCCACGCCGAAGAGACAGCAGGAAATTACTCTCCAATGAGAAGTGGTTACAGCAACGACGTGTTTTTCAGCATCCAGTATCGCTTAAACAGTTCATCTCCTTCTCAACATAACGGTACGCCTAAAATCTCCTTCAGCGTGCCCATACTGTTAACCCCACTGTGGCAAAGTAGGCGCGTCTGGACGATGTTCTGGTCCTCTGAATGCTGTGACATAGAGAAAGCGACGTGATGTTTTCTTGGAACGAAAAAAAGTTTGTTCGACCCTTTGATCTGTTAGAACGCCTGCATGAATTATTTGGTGTCTTCCTTTACTCCCTCCTTCTCCCGAAGCAGTGCTGACGTTACTCCCAAGTCAAAATCTGTTCAGCACCAGCGGATGTTTATCTTTTGTGAAAGACTATTAATGGTAGCTATTTCTTTATATATGATTCACAATTCCATATCCTCTCCGTATACATAAGTTTAGTGTAGCCTACCACATGACATTCACAGGGTAGAAGCAGCCTATATTTAAAATATGTAATCTAGTCTAAACACATATATTATGATGTAACCTAATTTGTCGTAATTACTCATTACTTATTTTGGAAAATTAAAACAATAAAATTGAGAAATGAAAATAGGCTACTGCGGTTTAACCCTTTTAAAGCAGAGATAAACTTACCCCTGCGAGAGTATATGTTTAACATGTCTCTTAATCTAAATAATTTTAATAATCTTAATAATAATGCCTCAAGCACAAACAATGAAGCTGGACCCCAGCCCGAAGGAAATTTGGGAAAGAAAACATTCAAATAACACCATTGGGAGACACGTATTTCAAATGGCGGATCACGTGATGGTTTTCATGTCTCATCCTGATGATAGAGTACCTGGTGGAGTTGTACCACGTGGCAGAGTAATGACCAGTTGTGTATGTCAATCAGGCTTATTGTATACCATGAGGGCATTGATGTAATCGTTATCCTGCGACACATACAAATGGCGCAGATAGTTTTGGCCAGTTGAAATATAACGGAAAAATAGTTTGAAGCCCTGGATTGCGGACATACGTCACCAGCTGATATATAAAAATTTTAAACTGTCCCTCCAGTATTTCCATGTGATTTATCGGCTTTTCTGCCTCATGCTTCGACACATTTACTCCAAAATCACAACCATATTTCACCTGAAAATGTTTATGAGTTTTCATACAGAAGGCCCTAACACTGTTTATAACCAATGGAAAACAATGCTCTGTATGTGTAATGCAGTGCAGATGGCAAACTTTAGATCACTTTATCTAGCCTAGCGCCATAGGCTTAGTTCGTTCTCACATTACCTATTTCTCACACTTGCGTTTTGTTCTCAAAGGGCCTACATTTTGTCACTTAAGTATTGTATTCAATATATTTTTTCGTACACTTTGGATACGAATGATTTGTGACAAGGTGCGTTGTATGATGCAGAGCGGTTAGAAAAATTTAAATGTAATATAATTCGTGTGGTAGACTGACGAAATGTATCATGAATTAGGCTAATATTTCTATTTGGGCAATCAGTTTTCTTCTAAATCGTTCAGTTTATTTCCAATTTCATCCCGTACCACTGATGTTAAGTCTGTAAATTCGGATTAACAAATCCATGTTGGTGACATAACACCAGTGGCCAAAATCATCGGAGTTCCTATAGGAGAACTGTTTTCATTATTCAACCTGATTGGAACTTTTGTTGTATAGAGTAGGCTATATAGCCTGTTCTTTGTTTTAGCCTACTGATAGGCAATATGTTGTCTTTAGCATATTTTATATTGAGTGGCATACAGCGTGTAAAATGTATAGGCCTATAGTTATTGGTAGTGGTAGTGAGTAACTATTTAAATATAAATCTATAGTATATCATTTGACAATTCACAAATCTATTTGACCCGATGACCCGTAGCCTATAGGGTATGTTCGATTCCGGCCCAAAGTCCTGGCAATAAACACAGACTTTTATTTCTATATTATTTATAATATAGGCCATACTATGCAAATCCCCAAAAAACAAAACGTTCCTATATCCATAGTGAAAACACACGAACACGTCTAAATATGCGATGGTCCAGAGTTTTGAGTCGACCTTATCATATGTGCGTAATTAAAAGTTCATCCGAGGGTTCAACAATGTTCAGTTTCAAACAAATCTGTTCATGCGCACCAGCAGCATGCAGACAAAACATAAGCAATAGCTGTAGGCTAATACATAGTTATTATCATAATGTGTTAAAATCGGATTTGTGATACCAATGTTACTTTTTTTGTTAAATATATTATTACAGATTACCTTTACATAGAAAAGAGAAACATATCACAAATATAAAAGTTAAAGTAACCTTTTAATATAGTTATTAAAATATCTGAACCTTACCTCCTATGTTGAAGTCCTGGTGCAATAGGTACCCTAACGCGTGCACACTTTCCCCCCTAAATATAGCAACATGTCTGTCTTGGGGGTCCTCCAACAGGAGATACTACCTTAGAGTGGTATATAAGTTCCTGCTATTAAATGGTTGAATTTTTTATAGGGGTTGAATTGAGCCGGGTTTGTGAAAGTGAATTTAAACCCTCACTCCCAGCGTCACGTGGGGCAGCGATCAGGGGCAGAATAAACTGAACTGTTTTTAAGCCGTTATTTGGGCGGGTGTCGTTTTACCCTACTTGGATGAGAAACTGACGTAGTGTATTTTTCCGATGATTATTATTGTTATTTTTTTAATGTATCTTTTTCAAATATTAGCCGCTAATCTACAGACTAGGCATTTTTTTCAAAGGAAGAGTGTGTACTGTAAAATAATCAGATTAAATTTAAGGCAAGTTTCTTACAGCGCTGATTCGCAGATAACATTAGCCTATATATAGCCTAGTAGTTTCTCAATAAGAATAGCCTAATGATTTCATAATTGTAATACGAACAATTATTATAAATACCAAACCTTGCTTTATAGACGAACTTATATGTTAATTTAAAACAAATTAATGGAGAATTATAATTGTTGGCCATTGAGGTTGTACCATCAACAGCCTGTTGACAACAGGATTTATAAACAATGTCTCAGGCCTACAGCTATTTGAGTCCGAAAAGTTTGAAGAAAGTTTTAGTAAATATAATATATATTTTTTATATGTTTTTGTGCGAATTTTACTCCCAGTCATATAGTAAATACTGGTAAGAACAACATGTTTAAATAATGAAAATCGTAATGACCTGAATGTCTGATAAATTTAAATGGGAACAGTATGTACAGGGAATGAAAGAAATCACGTTGCGATAGGTCAAAAATTAATTGAGCAAATAAATTAATTTCGGCCGATTTAGGCAAACATCTTATTTTCTTCCTCGCGTTATTTTTCATGATAAATTACAACATAATAGCAAATTTATTTACGATAATTATAATTATATGCAAGTTTATCAATATGTAGCTAATTATTTTAGCATGTTAAACATCATGACTGCCATCGACTGTGTACCTGTGCTACAAGTGACTAGGTGATCACGTGAGACAAAAAGGAAACAATGTTTAATGTATATCTTAATATGGCCTACGTATATATGTGGTAAATGTTTATAATGAGTACTTTTCAAGATATAATTTGAATTCTAAGGAATTTGAGCATGTCATTTTGATGTGAGATTGCCATGCTCTTGTTCATGTTGAAAAATTACATTTAATAGCTATGAAAAGTTTTTAGTTTTTTTTAAACTGTAGTTATTCGGTTTTTGTCATTAAATACTTAGCATCATTATATGTCTACAAAAATAAAGAGATGTTTCCCAAATTAAAAACTTAATCAAAGCAGTGCACTATGTGATATTTTTACTGTGGCTTATTTTAATTACATTGCTACAGAAGAGCTGTTCTTGTGTGACACTATTCTCATAAAATACTTTCTACACGATATTATTCCACATATTATTCCACAGATGAAGATGAAAGGCAGCTGAAAACCATTTAAATTAGGCGGGGGGGTGGCGGTACGAATTCATTTGGAGCAGGGAGAGTGTATTTGCGTATTTGCCCTTGTGAGGAAGCGCCTTCCTCACGTGCTCTCAGAAGCGTCTTGTTGAGTGTAGTGGGTGTGGTCAGAGGTTAATGCATTCAGGCATGGTACAAAATTTGAAGGACTTTCCAATATTGCTCATATCAGTTAAAATGTTTGAGCAAGGCATGTAAATAAACACTAAGTTTGTACAATGGCGTTGTGCATTCCAAGTCCACCACGCGGATTAATGCCAGTTTTCAGCTACTTGGGTATCACCTGATCAATGTTTTATCTCTGGCACGAGTCACGTGGGCCAACATTGTCCGTGTGGCTTGTTTGGCTATTCGGGGGAGTGATGTTAAAGCACTCTGCAAACACTCTGCTGCCGACTTCATGGTCAGTATGTGTCACCAGTTCATGTTTCTGTTTCCCATTGAAAGATTTTAATCTCATTATTCTATCAAGACTGCTCTTGTCCACTGTCAGTTATCCTCCCTGTTAATTTTTCTTTTTGCCTATTTTTCAAAATTAAATGAACATGCTGTGTTTTCTTTTAATTATTTTGTTTACCACACAAGCCAGTAACATATCCCTAAGCCAGTTCCACTGTCCTAAATATTTCCCCCAATGGCAAAATTGTGATCTCTTGTGAAGTGACACGGAGCAAGGACAAGCTGGTTTAAAAATGCCAAATAAACATGACTTTAGCTTCATGCTTACAAACATATCACTGGTGAAAAATAGATGACATCATCTACAGGCTCCGCCTCCATAACATTTGGAGGAGTCATTTGAAACACTCTGACTGTATTATTGGCTGGTGAGACCCTTTCATTCATTGACGTATTCTCAATTTACAGTATTGTGGAAGCTCCTGCGCCTTCATATGGCATAAATGCAGACAATGTTGGTCAGAAATGTGTGTATATGTGTAGACATGACAAACAAAACCTTTTTCAGTTTTATGATTATTTCTGTATTGCTGTGTTTAGTCTCTGTATACGTTCATTTGTTTATTAGAACTAATAGAAAATGTAATGTTGACGTTATATTCTGCTATTTAGGACCGAGTAGGACCGGAAAAAAAAATACAGACGTTGGTTGTTTAATAAGCCCCTCCCTCTAACGCTCCTTATATGGGGTGGGAGTGGACACAATCGTTGTAAAGGCTCCAATCCCCAGGAGTGCCCTTTAAGGTAACTGAAGTGTTGTTTCAAAGTAAAGACCAGTTGCAGTAAAAGACATGTTTTTTCTTTTTTAAAACTTATGAAATAAATGCGATCATAAGTGGCGTATATGAAGTTCTCACATTGCATTACATTCATTTGGTTGACACCTTTATCCAAAGCGACGTACACAAATAAGTGCATACCGAAGGTCACTGAATCAACTACAACGCACATTTCTATCATAACGTAGCAGCTATCCATAGACATTAACATTGACTTTAGTACACACAGTAAGCTATGGCTAAGTCAGTGAGAAACGATTAACTACAAAATCACAACAATAATTAAGGATACAAGCAAAAAACAAGAAACAAGTGCTCTTTGAGAAGGGTACTAGATGGTGCTCTCCTCTCCTGCGCTTGTACAATACAAAGGGGTCAGAGTCTGAAAAGAGGACGAGACATAAAAGTGATTTTGAAAGTTAGCGATGTCAGGTCAAAACGCTTGCTGCCTATCAGATGAAATGCATTACATGCTGATTTGTTGTTCTTTCCTTCCTATACTGTGATACAAAATTGTAATAAAAAAAAGAAGGGAATTGTCTCTGCAGAGTCAAATTTTCCAAATAGGTTTTAATTGTTTTATGTATATGAGAAGGAAGGGCTTTGTTAGGGTTAAGAACGTCACGTGTTTACTTCATGCAGCCATATTAATTTCAGAATTGCCTTCATTAAATGTGACTTAGCTACAAGAGCAGCGTACTGGAAAGGGTGAAAGAAATGCAAGTGTAAGTTTATAAAGTGATTTAAAATAAATATTTATATTATATGAAGTTGCCGTACTTGTTAAAACAGGGTAAGTAAAAAAAAGCCTTAATATAAAGAACGGCCTACATTACATTCCAATCAGAAATATTCGTCAATGTTAAATCTAACCATAATGCACTTTGTCCTTAACTTTGAGTCGTGTGTATAATTAAAAAATATATTTACACAAACTATAAAATTGCCAATCTCTGAAAACAATAAAAAAATGTGTTTAGAGATGAAACAGTACTAATCTGTGAATTTGTGACAAAGCCTGTTGTGCGTAGTCTATGCTCACGTGTGTCCTCATGGCTCATTACCGTTAAATAACAATATTTCCCTGAGTCATTTTGAGGCAAAGGTCTGTATTCACTTCAATCACAATTAAATTGTGAAAAAGCAGTGATTTCTTTCTTCACACAGTTTGGAAGATGTTAATGAAAAAAACATATTTGCTTTGAAAAAGCAACACTTGCAAGTCAAAGTTAAGGGAAAAGTGTTGATTGAATGCAGACATAAATTTACTGGAATTTGCTGAAAAGTTGAATGCTTGCATTTGACTTCAGATTCACTGTAGCATTTGACCCGTTATTATAATGAGCTTGACAGGCTACTCAAAATAGTCAGATATTTATTCCAACAACTGTTATACATTGTTATCTGTGTTATCGGTGACCTCTGTCTCATGTTTGAAACTTTTTCCAGCTACTTATAGTCAGGCTGCTACACCTCTGTTACTCTGGGAAAAGGCAGGGAAACAACACACTGTGCCCACACTGCATGCACGCGCAAAAGGCTCTCCTAAAATTCTTATTATTTATGTCTTCTGTTTATGTACTTCTAGGGGGAAACTTGTAAATATCATGTTATTCATATGACCAATTTAAACAGCTGGGTAATTTGTGAAGATCGATACAGAGGACTGGACCTGGACTTGGAGACTTACAGTCAGCCAATGACTATCGCAGTCATGGCACTTGTGGAAAAGAGCTAGGCATTCATAGGCACTGGAAGTAGGGGTGCTGATGGTTCTGCAGCACCCTCTCTGATCATTAGTGCTCCTCTATATTTAATATATTAAATCTGTATGAAATACATTTAATAGGCTACCAAATGTAGTATAAATACAGGGGAATTCGTTCTGTATCAATGATACAAAACAACTTAAAATCTCCGTTGCGTTATCGTAGCAAACGATTTGTCACTGCGATTTTCAGCACGCTGAGTTCAAAACATCTTCCCGTGCCTATGTAGGCATTAGCAAAGTGGCCAAACTTTCAGCTTAGCTCTCCAATTCTGGCCCTATATTCACTCCTCAGTTTCGCCTTTAGATAAATTCCTTCCCCTCAGCCTCACCTTTCGTGTGGTTGCCGTTCGCACACAAAATGGCCGCCGCGCATCAGGTGCATGATACAAATTGGTGGTGGTTGGAGTGAGTCACCAACCCAATTGTAAACAGCTTTGACATCTTTGAACAGGGATGAAAGGCACTCTGTAAATGCAGTTGCACTGTGCTAATCTACAGCAACAAAGACCCAGCTTGTTCACGTGTCATGCTACGGGTGTCAACTGTCTTTAGTCGGGTTGTCATTTCCTCCGTCATTTATCAAGGGGGTGACACTGACTTTTGGGTCTTAATGGGTTTCACATAGTCTCGTTTTGTATTTGAAATAAAGTCATCCCGCCCCACATAGCAAGAACGCCTTTGGTGAACGACAGGCAGGGGCTGAGAGAAGCGAGGGGTGTTGGTGAACGACAGGCAGGGTCTGAGAGAAGCGAGGGGTGTTGGTGAACGACAGGCAGGGGGTTAGAGAAGCGATGGGTGTTGGTGAACGACAGGAAGGGGGTTAGAGAAGCGAGGGGTGTTCCTGGTGCGAGCGGGCGACTCCTCTGGGATGGAGGAGATGTGGAGGCGTGTGTGAGATTGCACCCTTCGGTGTTTACACACGACTCAAGCAGGGGACGTGAGAGGGGATTGTATGTTTATATGAGCGTCCGCTAATTTAGTCTCAGGCGCTCCTGGGTGAAGATCTTTGTCCATCAAGAAAGAGATGCATAGCTTTGGTTTACCTCCAGTGTTCGTCCCCCAGGTCAGGATGATGGCTGGGTGCCAGGAGAAGATTATTTCACAAGGATCCAAATTCAAGCCCAATGCTTATTTAAGTGAAACTTGATTAACTTAAGGTAATGAGATAAGCCAAATTACAAAGTATTATTTTGCAAAGGAAATATAAAAGTGTCCAAAAATAGCACTTCCACAGGCTAAATAAATCCACTACACTATACTGACTATAAAAATGCTATAAAACCTACTCCAAACACAACTAATAGCACTAGTGGGGGGTGTGGTTTTCAGCATTGTGCTGTTGCATAAGCTGAATAAATGTATATTCTCGGTTCTCTCCACAACAGGAATACAGACTTCCAAAGTCTGAACATTTTCAAAAGAAAAAGGGAGATAAAGCAGACTACTGGACTCCCTCTAACCATTAGATATGTTATTGTCAATTATGTTTGCAGTGCTTGTCTCTTAGAAGCTTTGTAAAGGTGGTAGCCAGATTAATGCATCAGGCTGTTGCTTGTGTCCTTAACAGGTATCTGTTCATATGGAGGTATTGCAATATAGTCCTAATGTAATTGGGCTGTGGTTGTGGTCCTGGGAACATGTTTGTGAATGTATGAATAGGTAAAGTATCTGTCCTTGCAAACACGTGATCATTTTTTAAGGTTTATACTACCAACAATGTTAAGTTATTTTTTTGTTTTTTAGCATTTTTAAAAGTTATTTTATATTTGGAGTTAATTTGTTGTGGTCTAATCAAAGAGTTGACAGAAATACCTGGTTTAAGCTGTAAATTACATGGGAATAGTATGGAACCCATGGTTGGCTAAATGACCGGAAGTCCTCAAGTGTCTGAGGTATCAAACAAGACTCAAACCATCACTCTGCTGCCAGATATGCAGTAGATATGGATGGTTCACTTTAAGGGTTGTTTCTCCTGAACAACCCTTAAAGTGGGTTGTTTTCTATTGAACTCTATGGAAAAATAGTCAGGAAAAACAACCCTTCAAGTGATCCATCCATATCTACTGCATATCTGGCAGCAGAGTGATGTTTTGAGGCTTAATCTAGTCCCACCCCCCAATTCCCATAGAGATCCATTCAAATGCAGAGAGGTTATAGTATCGCTTGTATCTGAAAATAAGATATCAAGAGTCTTTTGATATCCTTTTATACCCATTCTTGATAGCATCACCCGTTTACCTGTGGAATGTTCCAAACAGGTGTTTTTTGAACTTCCCAGTCTTTTTTTTTTGCCCCTGTCCCAACTTTTTTGTAACGTTTTGCAGGCATCAAATTCAGAATTAGCATATATTTACAAAAATCTATAAATTTGATAAGGTAAAACATTAAATAAATATTTTTTGTACTGTTTTCAATTAAATATATGTAAAAGAGAATTTACAAATCACTGCTTTCTGCTTTTATGTGTATTTTAAATACTGTCCCAACTTTTTTTGGAATTGGAGTTTGTACAACAATTTTTTACATACTATTCTGAAATACATTCTGAAACACAAGACTCTTGATATCTTATTTTCAGGTACACTTACAAGCGATACTATAACCTAGTAGTACAGAAACCATGGTTGGCTGAATGGCTATAAGTCAACAAGGGTCTGCGGTATCAAACAAGCCTCAAAACATCACTCTGCTGCCAGATATGCAGTAGATATGGATGGATCACTTGAAGGGTTGTATTTCCTGACTATTTTTCCATAGAGTTCAATAGAAAAATGAGTCAGGAGAAACAACCCTTAAAGTGATCCATCCATATCTACTGCATATCTGGCAGCAGAGTGATGGTTTGAGGCTTGTTTGATACCTCAGACACTTGATGACTTCCAGTCATTTAGCCAACCATGGGTTCCATACTATTCCCATGTAATTTACAGCTTAAACCATTTTAAGAAAAAATAACATTTAATTCACGTATAAATATACAACTTATTTGACATGGTTAGCAACATATGAATAAAAAAACATTTTAGATTTAAATGTGATACATTTTGAGTTCATACATGTCAATGGAAATTAATTTTCGTGTTAATAATTAAAGGACATGCTTTGTGCTTTCCCCCAGTACCTTTTCCCAGTGTAAAGCTGAAACTTTTTAATAGAATATTTATGTGCTGAACATATGGTGTTAAAAATGTGATTTTGGCTCCGCTTTATTAGTAGTTTTTAGTTTTTATTGGTTTATATTTCTAAAGGGAGTTATTGTGACACCTAGTGATAAGTCCCGGTACTCCAGCCTCTTTACATGCCAGTTTACTTTGTATTCCAATGAGTTGCATTGTGATTACGATGGAGAAATACTAACACCACTACTACTGCTGCAACTACTATTTCTACTGCCACTACTACTACTACTAATAATAATAATAATCCTTATCATAATGGTTAATATTTTTATATTTATAATTGTCATAACCATATCAAGGTTATGCCCATCATAATTCTACTTCAAACTATTGAAGTGGAATATTCCTATTAAACCTTGTAATTTTAACTAAGTGAGTATTATGGGCATTGAGAGGTGTCATCAAAGGAGAAAAAATATGACTAACAAATGCAGCCAAGTTAACTGCCTGGCCCATGTTTGTTGGAAGACTAATGCTTGTCCAACTGAATGACTATAATAATAATAATATTCTGATCAGAAATGGAGAACTGCTTATTGTCTGCTAGCCCGTGAAAGTGCACCGGGAAGTTGTATTAATTCCTGTGCTGTGACACTTTGTCTCCTCAGAAAGATGAGATCTAAAATAATTGCGAATCTAGTCCCCCAAGTGGTCATGAATTTGGGTCTGTTGCTATGGTGATTCGTTTGATATTGAGCTGGAAACCATGGCTACCAAGCGTTTTCATCATTGCAGGTTTCATTTCAGTTTGGTATTTGTTTGGGGCCAAGCCGTATGCCGCCAACAAGAGGACATTGAATTGAGCACTTATGTTTCATAGCAGCTGCAGTAGGATAGGAACTGCATTAGATTAATGACCACCTTGCACTGACATGCTACAAGGTTGCTGTATACCCAAGGTTACCAATGAATCTTTATTTCCAGCAGGGGGCAGTATCTTATTTGGAATCACTCATTTAGATCTCTCATGCTGGGAGATTTTGACCGTCCACTGCCAGCACTACCAGAAATGTATCAATTTATTTATCAAAAAAAAAAAAACTTTTTATAGAGGAAAAATATCCAGCCACCACTACATAACCATTAGAGAGCATGGAATAGCATCAGAAATATCCAGCCAACACTACATAACCATTAGAGAGCATGGAATGGCGTCAGAACAGGCTGTCCAAGTTCAACAGCAGAGCTTTCATGTGTTACGTGTTTGTATTGGTTGGGTTTGATTCCTGCCACAATCACATTGCACTTTTAAAAATCTGGATAAAACGAACCTTTTGTAATCTGTATTACAAATATCAATCTTTAACCTGGTACAGAAATGTGTTTATAGTATATAGTATAAGTATATAAGCAATGCCTTGAACTCTGTGGCAGTTAAATACAGGAATTGGTTGGTTTGCCTTGGATATTTCAATAATGTATGTGGTATAAGCATAACAATCAAATTGTAACTGAAAAAGAGCAACCTTTGCCCCATAAATATAAAGAAATCAATGTATTATATTAATATGTTAATTGATCACTTCTTATGATGAAAACAGGTTTAAAAATTTGATTGGATTGAATTCCTGTAACATTGCTTTGATTATCTGTAAATTATGTCAATGCAGCAAATTCTCATCAGATTTAATACATTTTAGGTATATTTTTAAACATATCAAAGTAGATTTAATCAACATTTTACAGCTGTGAGATTTGTCATTTTAATGTTTTGGATATCATACATGATTAAGAGATAAACATAATAAACTGGTTTTGTTACATTTCTGCAAGATCCCCTTACACAGGTTTTACGCAATGAAATTTGTACTTGTATGTTACTTCATCATTTGAAAATGACAAATTTAATAGCTGCAAAGAGTTCATTTGTTTGAAATACTGTAACAATATTTTGATTGTTCATACATGAAATTGAGTCATTAAAGAATAATGGGATTTAACATATTGAGGTACGTTAAAAATTACAATCAGCATGAATAACGTTAATATGTATGTAATCTGTCCCGACAGGTAATATCAGGTGTCTGTGATATTTTTTTTAATCCACCAAGCGAATCGGTGTGCTTTGTTATGTGGAAGATCAAGATCAAACTACATTCTTAAAGAAACAGTTGTACTGTGCCAGCTGGATTGTACGTGAACAGGGTTCAGCATTGTTTTATATATTTCCCGTTGTCTACAAAAAGACAGTGGTCATAGTAAGTCACGAATACCAGTCTCTTCTCTGAAAAGTGGTGGTGGGATTTAACTGGGCTATTGTATGTGAAGCTAGAGAGCACAATTTCGGTACTCCAGTCGGTAAATTGGCATCACGGTGGACAGTTTCATTTTGTTGAATCCACCGCTTTGAACTTATGCGAATGCATTTCGTTGATCTGCATTTTTTAAACTTAAATCTCAAAAAACCATTATTATTATTATTATTATTATTATTGTTATTATTATTATTATTATTTTATGTACATTCATTTTCAAGCGTAGCTACTTAGCCTACATTGTAGCTACTACATTTGCAGATGTCCCAAGTGTAAACCTATATGATTTGTATGTGTTCACCCGTTAATGATATTGCCTACAGTCGCTATGCATCTCTTTAGCCTACAGATATCAATGCAGAATCTCGAGATATCAGTGTGTATTCTCTTGCAATGGAAGTACTACTTCGTAATACTTCACGTTAGCATTTGATATTAGAATGCATTGGTTTTAATACAAATTAATAATTGTTGCCCATTGCAAAATATCGTTATCCGCGCCATAAATTCCATTAGTATTCCTGTGCATCAGGCTATGTTGCCTTGCAGTGAGAATTCAAATAGCCTATTATAACTAGACTACTCCATCTGTACTCTGTCATTCTGTATCTATTAATGAGAGAGAGTTCATATGTATGGTACTTGCTATACAGAGTCTCGAACGTTACGCCGTTAAAAGTGTGGTATATCGACGTGGCCTTTTTACCCCTGCACAATTACAAATCATTAGTCAGTATCTATGAGGCCGCCATTGGAGCCTATTGATCGATCATTGACTGATTGTTTTAGACAAATAGTTTTTTCTCCGGGAGAGCAGGAGGTCGAGCCTCTCGTTCTGTTAATTGGAGATAACAGAGTGTAACAATGGCCCTTTAATAAAACGAGAGTTTTGTGATTATCGTAGGAGAAAGAATAGAAAAGAAAGAAGAAGGGGCTCTCTAATTAGGAGCTGCAGCTCTCGGGATCTCCCTCAGCCTTTGTAAGCGGGTGTGGGGAGGCTGTGTGGCCGGCAGGCAGGCGACAGGCGCCGGTTCCTGGACAAAGGGCTGTCTGCGGCCAGAGTGGCTAGGCGTCCAAGCGCCCATCCTCCGGAACTTCCCTGCCGCGGCGCTTAACCCTTTCGCTATGACAGTGCCATTTTTCTCAGCTCCCAAGCAAAAGTCTCTCTCTCTCGCTCTCTCTCTTTCGTAAAAGGATCGTTGAATGAAAAGAACAAAGATTGTGAGCAATAACCGCACGTAATCTGAGCTATACTTTGACATAATTTGTAGACAACATAAACCGTAGCCTACCTCTCGTCGTGTGTCCAATTCGCCAAGCTTTCATCCCTAAAGCAAAGCAAAGCAAAACATTTAATGACTCTTCCACAAAATTAATGTAGGCCTATGCTACAATTGGCCCAACGAATAGCCTACACTTTGCAATTCTGCAGTTTTAAATCGCAGGCCTAAAAACAGATTTGTAAATATTTCTAAAGAGCTAATTAGGCTATTATTCATTGTCTCTTCTCTTGAAATGTTCAACTATAGACTAGCCTGTATGATCTCATTGACACACTTATGTACATATATAATTAGGTTATAGGTGATCATTATAATTTTTATTGGCTTTATTAGCTGAGAACGGACACGTCAATATACAGCGCCTTTAACAAGATCCATACTGATGCGCATATCATTTACCTATGATAATTCAGCTCTGGGCTAATTCAAAATGTGAATTCGGTTAAACTTGTCTGCTTTCTTTGAGCTGAAAAAAATACCATATATATAGTCTACCAAAATACCATATAAGTCTTTTGTGAATTAAGTGCCTCACCAGGGCCTACAGTATAATGGCCTTGAGCTGTTTCTCATGTTTTGATAGACAAAGTCTTCTGCATGTCACAGAAAGGGCAAAAGAAATCGTGTTGTTTAAACAAATTGAAAAGTGGGACGTCAGGACTTCCGTACCATACACAACGACTCTAAAAATACATTATTCTCTTTCTATATATAACCGGAGCTAGATAGCCTACTACCGGACGTCAGTAGACTGGAAACCCAGATTTATATTTATCACTAAAAATTCTCAAATAAAGCCTGTTGGCGACAGGTCGCGTATTGTGATGGCGATCGTGTCGAATTCAAACTACAAGGAGCACACAATAAACAGTAGCCTATATTATAGGCCTACCTATCACTTCCAACACTATTATTATTATTATTATTGCTTACCTATCACTTCCAACATTAATATTATTATTATTATTATTATTATTATTATTGCTTCACCACACTTGACATTGAACCATGGAAGATTTATCAAACCGTAGAAAGTTTGATGTTTGCTGTAACATCATAGCTCGGTATTAATTTTCCAAGATCTTGTTTAGGCTACAACATCAAGAAAAATATAGGCTATAGCTTATGTATTGTATTGAATTTTTGGATGCCTATAGCTATGTATTGTTGAAGTGATAAAGTTTTGCTAAACCGAGCGATTCAGTTTCATCCTAGGTGAAAAGCGGGTTGGCCTTAAATTTCAATTAGATATTTTTAGTTAGTTACACAATTATGTCCTTTAAATTAAACCAAATAATTTTTTAACCAATGGTAGACAGTAGCACTGTCTTTAACTGGAAGCCCAACTGCTTTATTCAGCCTCAGCCCAAAGTGATTGACCTACCTTAACCATAACAAGCCAAAATTCACAATCCAAAAGCTATTCATATACAAAATTACTGACAACGAAATTAAATGCTTTATAAGAACTAAAAGTATTAATACTAAAAATGTTATATAGTCTAGTGTTTTATTTTTTGCTATACATCTGACTTTAGGGAAGAAGAAGAAGAAGAAGAAGAAGAAGAAGAAGAAGAAGAAGAAGAAGAAGAAGAAGAAGAAGAAGAAGAAGAAGAAGAAGAAGAAGAAGAAGAAGAAGAAGAAGAAGAAGAAGAAGAAGAAGAAGAAGAAGAAGAAGAAGAAGATTATACTATAGCCTATAAATGGCCCTCGGTTGGCTCCTCCAGTTTTGAATCGTAACAAAATAGGTATTCATTGTAATTTTAACGTTCAAATCCAGAATAATCTCTTTATTTTTAAAACGACAAACTACCTTTTAGGATACATTATTGTCGTCTACAGAACTATAATTTATTAAAATGAGATCATTTTACAGATGTCGCGGGTGATGAGTAAATCCTTTCCGGCAAAATGATTTTTCTGCTAGTTGTCCAAGCCTTTCTTTTGTTTACCATAATAATGACACGTCACGAGCTTTATAAAATAATAACAATACAACAACGGAATGTAAAAACGATAATGAAGGTCCGACAAAAGCACTGCATGTTGAAAGTTTGGTGAACAAATATCCCAGAAGATGTGACGGCAGAGGGCGCAGTAACCCTGTTTTTGGGTAAGCCTAATTGTTGGTTGAACAACAGAGTGTGTGGATCTTCCTCATCAACGTTGCCATAGGTTTGAGAATTAGGCTACAGTTAATCAAAATAATCAAAAATCAAATATCGATAGATATAAATCATAAAATTGAATGTTGGCTTTCTGTTCCTTATTGATTAGATAGTTACGCCATAGTTTTGAGTGCTCTTGTTCTCACACTTGAAAATACCTATACGTTTTTTTGCCTGTTTGTGTAGGCTACTATGACTTCAGTGGCGTTGGGAGTCGAAGGGAAAATTAATTTTACAGTTACAGACTTATGGAGTTGCATTTCGGCATGCTAATGCCTACAATCACTGCCGGCTTGAGTGGCCTACAACCACAAAATGTAGCTTAGTTTCAAAGTCAACTTTTAAATAAACATTGAAAGCAGGTGTCAGGATTATGATTTGTAGACTACATATTTTCGCTGCTTACACAACCTTTCGTTCATTTAACTTATAGGTTCTAATAATGTGTAAAATGCAAACGTATGAAACACTGAATACATTTAACAGATAAACATAACACACGTTACTGAATATTATTTGAGATGTCTAATTCAACTTTCAGTGACTAATTTAAGGCAGTGGTCATAGTCTAAATCCCAGGCCCACGTTTTTCGTTTTAGCTTAATCTCACTCTTTTTTTTTTTTTTGCCTTGACCAGACTTCAGAATTTGACACAAAGCAGTAATGCTTAAAATTTTCCTTTGAACATAAACCCAATCCTACTTAATTAGAATTTTCACTTCACGTTGCATTTCCCATTTGTCCCAGGTGTAAATGAACACAGTGTGCAGAGAGTCAAACGAAGACTGAAGTTCAAGACCATTTTTCATTTCGCTTGAAACACTAGGCCTAGTTTGGTAGCCTATACTTTAACCATCAATAGCAAATTTGACATGTTATGAGTAAAATAACATGCTTAGTTTAATGATACAAACAATATTTGAACACATTGTTTTTTTTATTGAAAGTGTGAGAGAATTCAACAAAACATTTGAAATTACCCGAATAACCAGCATAAATGAGATAGGCCTACGTTTAAATCTTGCGCCCACACTGAGGAGGAACTTAGCAAATCTCTTCTCTGCGGGAGTGAAAAAACCTGAGGGATTCCTGCCGTTGTGTGTAGCTGTATAGCTATTATCAGGTGGTCAGTTGGGAGCTTTCGTAATGTGGTGAGTGTTGTCGGCGAATGAACAGCTATGCAAGGATGGCACACGCTTCCTTCACAGGCAGGACAAATAAGCATCACAGATATAGAGACACCGTCTGTTTCAAACCAACAAGCGCAAAATGGTTTTCATTTACAATATACGTTCATGTAAAATCAAAAACAAAAAGGAAATAAATGCAACGTGTTAAAATCTAAGTAATATGTACACGCCAATGTACAGCTTTGAATAAATTAATACCCATTTGCATATTCTTGGATCCTTATACCTTATTTACAGAATTTATTTTCTTTTAATTACATAAATAATTCACATACAATTGTCCGTCATATTACAAGCGATCGATCATCCACAGCTGTTTCAGAGACCATGCAGTTTTCATGACGGAACGTTTCACTTTCCATCCCTTTTGAAATATATTTTTGGATGTAGCTTTTATTTCATCTACCAACCATCTTCCTTTATGCTGCGCCTTATTTCTAGTTCCTTCGTTGATCAAATTGATTCCAATTTTTATATATGAAATTAAACCAGGTTATCTCCTCTGTTTTTCCAATACCAGTTGATCTTTGTTTCCCGTCCACCAAGATTGGCATTCTAATACCAAATGACTGTTCATGGCGTCTTAGTATCGCAGGCGTCCTTGAAACCTTCATAACTTCGCTTAGTAGGTAGCCTACATGTTCATGTTTTAGCCACTAGAACATAATGGATATTACAAGCGCGAGACGTCGTTCTCGTTGTCCATTTGAATATCATTTAAATTATTTTTTTTTACTTTTTTGAGTAGGGTAATTTAACCCTTGAACAGCCAATGCCTGTGTTTCAGGTCCATCACGTCTCCACCCTAGCGTGTCGTATAGTCTGCAGCGTGCTGTACAAAATCAGTTATGAAAAGATTCGAATATGTCAAACCACGTGAATGGATGGAATCTGATGGCGTCCTTGGTCACTTTGGGGAGTCATTGGCTGGGGAGGTCTCCCTCTGGCTTTCGAGCCCACTGACCAATCTTTGTATGTTTTGTAGTTCATTGATGGACTCTTTCAAAGATGTTTTGGGAGAACCGGTTCTTTGGCTGGTCCGAGCTTTGTGGTTGTGAGGCTCGGGCACGGGGCTAGTCTCCCTGCTGCCCGATTTCGATGACTCGGACCCCGGGGCCAAACTGCTCGGCAGTCCAGTGGTAAGCAGGTTCGTGCTTTGAGGAATGGACACTGGGATCTGATATGGGTTGAATCGCAGCCGGGGCCGAGAGCTGTTGAGGAAGGGATTTCTGGAGAGAGAAGTCGCAGCGCTGCTGGTTGGTAGGGCAGAGGCGGCTGCGGCAGCCGCGGCCATATAGGTGTATGGATATGGGAAGAGGCCCCCGAAGGTCGGCATTGGAATGCCCTGCAATGAAATGCATATAGATACGCTTAATTTTGAGACAGACGTCTGCATGTCATGTAAACACTGCAGTTTTGTGCATAACAACATTGACATTTTACTACTGCTATTCTATAGACATAAGACCTCACACTTCAGATTCCACTTTGCACTCATGCACTTCATTAAAGCAATGTAGCCTAATGCATTCTATCCGTATTACATATGTGGCCATGGTGTGTCATTCGAATATGGCTCCGTATCTACATATTGTCGATATTTATCGCTGAATATGCAATAGAAGCTCATTATAGTTTTGAATTGCATATGTTGCCAAACACTTGCACGGCTAATTACTTGCTGGATATCCTTTTGCAATTCAGTAAATCCATATTTTACTGTTTCCGCATTAGTATTACTGTTTTAGACTTAGTTGAACAAATATTTGTGATATATAGGCTTAACGTAGGCTGCATTGGATTAGCATATATAGGGAGACTGTGCCATTCAATAATAATAATTTGGTTTCTGAGTGTGACCATGCCTTGTAAAATGCCGGGATAAAAAAAAAACATTCACAGAAACTATTCATCATATCCCAAAACTTTGTAATATATGTAACTTTTATATTCGTTTTAAACTGATTTGCATAGCCTAGTTCCTCAAACCCAGATAATCCAGTTTTAAATGAGACGGAGATTACCACCACAATACTGAAAACGCTCAAAATATTGAGGATCTTAAGTCTCTTGACGACATCACGGTTTCCTATGGGTCACCTCTCAAAGAAAAAAAATTACACATGCTGTTCAAAAACAGAGCCGTTCAGTTATCGTTTGTCGTCTACAAAGAGCACTAACCTGAAAAAGATCATTACAAACATTGTGATATTGCGTGTTGTGAAATGTAATACATATAGGCATGTCGGTATTTTTCATTTAGACTTAATAGTAGCATTCGTGAAATATATTACGAGGGGATTACGCGTTTACCTGAGAGGCAAGCATGTGCTGTGACAGGTGAAATGGGAAAGGGTTCGCGGTGCCCACGCTTTGGGCAGCCAGACTTCCGTTCTCCAGACCACAAGCTCCGGAAACTGAGGCCAACAAATGTCCCATGCCCATGGTGGAGAACGCCCCGGGGGCCATTGCGAACTGTCCCGGGTGGATAAACAGAGGTTGTCCGGCGTTCAAAGGGTTAAAAAACTGCTGACTGTGCAGACCGGAGAGGGCTAAACTTTGCAGGTGTCCCGTGCTAAAGTGAGAGGGACTCTCAGTCTGCACCATCAGCGGAGAGAACACCTCTTTGCTCCCGCTCAGGCCCCCGCAGTCTGTGTCTGCCTTGGAAGACTCGGTCTCTTTCCTGTGCCTATTTTCCGACTTCTCCTTTTCGAGATTTCTGATGCTCAATATAGAGTCGTTATCTTTCTTTGAATTCGGATAGTCGCCCTTCTTATCGGGGCTAGGCCTGTCCTTCACTCTGTCCTCGCATCTGGGGCTGAAGGGAGAGGGTGGCTCCGGGCCGGGGCTGCTCGCTCCGACAGAGCACTCCTCCTGCGGATCCAGTTCCTGGTCGCTGTCGTTGCAGGTTTTCTCGTCTGTCGATCGATAAAATCACAAATTACGTGCTGATTAATGTATGTAACATGCCATAGGTGTACACATTGCGTAAACCCATTCCAACTTCACACACATATCCAGCGTGAAATTAAACATTAAGCTTAAGAGAATAGTTAAAACATTCAAAACCACACCAGACACATTTGGGTAAAATATCAATACAAGTATGTAGCCTAAAGATTAGTCTTAAGCAGGAGTTTTGCAACCACGTCCGACTCTCGAATGTCACTAAATGGGCCCATTGAGAGAATTATCAGACTTGTCCCTTGCTTGGATTGTTTGAGAAGGTTACAATCATTTAAGAAATATGACTCTTAAAGCATAGCAGGTTGCTTGTTTTTGTTTATTTAAGGGGAGGGGAAATTATATTGACTCTGAATAAGCTTAGGTCTTCAGATGGTCCTGCAGGCTACGTGTGCTGTAGCCGGGCAAAGGCAGGTGGTGTCGCTGAACCGCGGCGTCATACCGACGAGGCTGGCTGGCTAGATGGCGCATTGAACCAAATTACAGTCATTTCCTCCCATCATATCGGGCTCGGATTATATATTATGTATGTTCTGACCTGTGAGATAACGCGCAAAGCTCTAATGCAGGACTCACGGATTCATTCCCCATCTTGCCTCCTATTTCTACGTGCAGGAATGCTTGTTTATTTTCTAACCATTGTTCAGATGACTATTTGGGTCGGTTTAGGGTGATATCCAGCCACCCATGTCCAGGCGGTCTAACGAACAAACACCAAAAGCCTACAGCCAGACTCAAAATCAACGATGAAGGGGAAGGCGACTGCGGCTGCGCTTGGGCATGACAATAAATAAGTCAGTGGATATGCGAATGACAATGAAATGAATATGTCAATGACAGATATGTCAATTTATTGTTTTATAGAAATGTGTCTAAATATGGCCAAAAATAACCAACTTACAAAACGTGTTTAAATATGCTATGTGTAGTTATGATAAATAGCCAACAACAATGTATAGGCATATTATTTATTCGAGGCATTGTTCACATGCCTGAGTAGCCTACGAATACGCTTGAAAAGTTAATATATTGTAAATGAAAATAAGTAGCATATTCTAACGTTGGAATGATCGAGCCTCTGGTGACAAGAAAATCCACCAACGGTATGCAATGTAGATAAAACATGAAACTGTGAATTGCCATACCTCTGCTGGTTCTGTTGAACCTCAATGGGCTGGTTACGGGTCCGAGCGGTGAATGCACAGATTCCCTGCCGATCGTTGGTTCACAAGAAGAGGCATCAGAGTCGCCGCCGTCTCGATCGACTTTGCATTGATCCTCATACATGCGCAGCGACGGTAGGGTTAACTGCTTTCTGAAGGGGGAACTGAGATTAATTTATTGCATGTGTATTTCCAAGAAAGCATTTTAGACATCAAAAGGTAAGTAAATTAATGGTAACATTTAACAGACATCGGCCTATGCAGTCTAAGCTGTTGTTGCAGTCGTTCTAGAGTGACGAGTCTACATACTTGCTCAGTCTTTACAGATTATACGTTTGTATTATTTTTGATCTGTATCAATTGTTTCACCATAACAATACCTCTTTTCTCTTCGTCCATTTCCCGTGTCTCTGAATCCTTTGGCAAAAGGGTTGTGATCTATTTTCAGCTGTGTGATCTAAAGAGAGAGAGAGAGAGAGAGAGAGAGAGAGGGACTGAACTAACTTTAGTCGTTGCTCAATATTAAGCAGCAGTCCCTTTTCAGATATATTGCGTTAAGCTTAGGCTATTATCTGATTACATGGCATCACTTATGAAAGTATTGCCTTCGCTCTGATGTATTATTATTATTTTTAGTAGTAGTAGTAGTATAATTGATAATATAATAATAATAATCATTATTATTACTATTACACAATGTTTTGTGCGAGAAATTTGAGTTAAGGTTTTCAAATAACCGTGAAATTAATGTCATATTATCAATTAAATGCAACATTAAAAGTAAAAAATAATGACACAAAAAAATAAAAAATACAAATTAAAAAATGTGCTCTGTAGAGAAAGCTCTTGGTTTAGTATACATCTTGGTCGATTCGAAATTATTTCGATATTTCGAAAATTATTATACAACGTAGAAAATAACCTGTTTAACACCCGATTGATTTATTTTAAATTATGCCACGGTAATAGTCTGCATTATTAATGGCCTCTTAATGATAGGAAGTTATTTTTCACTGCCCCCGTGAGGATATTCGGCGACTAAACATGGCTGTGTTAGATATATCGTTATTCCTTTCTAATATATGAAAGGAGGGATGGAGATACGAATGGAGCCGGAATTATTGTGCTGTCGATACTAAATAATCAATTATCAATTAGGCCTACTTGCCTGGAATTTTTGTACACGAAAGTTTCTTATTTTGAAGGCCTAATGGCGGTGACTGTGGTATAGCCTGTAGCTCAAATTACTATTACAATTTATAGCCTTATCATTTTACAGACAAAATGGCCTACAGTGGACATAATATTGGTCGAATTATAGATAACATTAACTTTTGCCTCATGCGTGCGTAACGCGTGGTGTTGAAGTTGCATTGTCTGTTTAAGGCCTACCCTCCGAGACTGTGAATCGGTGGTGTAGCGCTGTGCTCATGCTTTTCGTTACCGAATTGTTACGCTTAGATTGTAGTGCTTTGGGGTAGTGCCTAAGTGCCTTCTAATCGATTGTGACTCTTTGCCATAAACTTTACGATACCAACAGGCCCACCAGGCCCCACGGACATGGACGTCAATTAGCATCAACAGGCAAGGGAGGGGTGCGCAAGGGAGAATTAGAGGGGAACAAAAATAAATAGTCCCCTAGAATATAGGAATTACTGGCACCTTCCTCTAACCAAGAATCTCCTACTTAATTTCACTGCTAGCAGGGTGCATTGGGCGACAAGACAAATTGGATAAAGATATGACCATTCCTTGCCTTGTAAAGGTTTCTAAATTAATATCTCTCTCGCAAATAGCTGATTACACAAATTCACACTTGGTTTTGAGCACTGTCTGCATTCAAACATGGGCCTGGCTTTTTGATAAGGAAAAAAATAATAGCGTAAACTAAGTAGCACTAGACGTGCTATACAACCGAACAAAAAGGTACAATTGTTCTTATTATTTTATTTTTGTTTCTTTTCTTTTTGATAACTAACAATGCGGATGTTTTAAGACAACAGTTGCCAATTAAACGGCTACTATGCAGCATAACCATAACCAGGGGGAAAATACACGTATTAAAATACATCTTCCTAAGATGTACAATAAAAACTCTATCCCACTCTCCTTTACCAGGAAGACTTCAGACAGAGTGGTGCTCTTCAAGTCCGCATTACCAAACTTAATGTTTCCCCAAATTAATTGAATTTGAGAATAATTCAAAATGAGATGTATGTATTAAAAGTAGCCTATATCATTGCAAAACAAGAAAGGGCGATACGATTGGAAATAGAGAAGCCTCGCTCCACTGCAGTGTAAAAGACTTAGGTAGGCCTTCATAGGTATGCTATTAGCAACTTACCTTATCGTTCTGATAGGCAGTGACGGCAATAAAGTCCGTCTCCGGGAACACATACGTCCTGAAAGTGCTGTAAGGGAGCTTCAGAATGTCGTTGGCCCTCACAATGTGAAATCTGGGTTGATATTTGTGCATAGAATTCAGAATAGTCTGCAAAAATAAAGAAATCGCATCAGCCTCAATTTTAATTTTATAATAGGTTTCAATCCACTATGGTAGGCTATGCTATTTTGTCCCGTAGGCTACATAGAAATTGCTGACGTGCAATAGGCCTAGGCCTATACATTATTATTATTATTATTATTATTATTATTATTATTATTATTATTATTAATAATAAATCAAGGTACATATGCAGCCCTCTCTGGTTGTTGTAACTTATTGATTGGCTTTAAAAAAGTCAGTAACTGAAAATATTTACATTATACACTAAATATTTTAGTGCCTTGCCAGCATATGGTCAACGAAAATATTAAATTAGCATAATTTATCGCATTCGTGGCACTGCAATAAAAGATAGGCTATATAATATTTAATAATACGAAATGGGAATACAGTTTATTGCAAAGGTTATGTTTTCGATCAACATGAAACAAATGTATGTGTGAAAAAAAACGTGTTGCGAATCATTACGTTTTACAAAGGCGGTGATTCATGAACGCTATAAACCACGTTGCTCATAATTCTGAAGGTTGACACACATTGGATTGTATGGTGGCTTTGCCGTTGTGCGTTGCTACTCAAATGGTATACCGCCACTGGTTTGTTTTTATGTTTAATGCTGGAGGTAGTCCAGTAACGTGTAGCTTTTTCTGCTTTCAATTTTAACGGTGAGGCCTAGACCGCTTCTCTTTCCTTCTTCTCATTCTAAATTGCACTTAGGGTAGCATACTTCACGGACAGTAAAAACACTCTGGGACTGACCACACATTTCTCCTGGCTGCCCAAGTCTTCCCGTTGGAGAGAAGAGATCTAACCAGACGTCAAAGGTCGCTATGAGAGGCTCGCCCACTCATTACAGCGAGACTCCGAGTCTGCCCCATCTCCTTGACCTGATTCCTTCCACTTTACCTAATCCCAAACTCGGTCTCCGTGTTTCACACGAAACCACTCCGTGGAGCTTAAAGCTTTTTATTGCAAACCAGCCAATACTGGAACTATGCATTCAGACCTCTGCGGCTATACAATTTTAAGGACCCTTAAGCCTATTTGAAAAAAGTATTAAGTTGTCGCTTGCATAACCTTAGCCTATAGTTCGTGTAGCAACGAAAGATAATATAAAACCAGCGCGTATCGACTTTCCCCTCGTTTCTGTTGTTTTTTTTTTAAACATTAGTTTTTGGAGAGTGCTAATCGTGTTGTTTCCAAGACACCATTTAACAGAAATATATATTTGGTTAACAAAATGATAACTTGAAAATGGCCATGGGACTACCGAAAATGAACATGTGGGCTAAACACTCTAACTTGTATTTCATTTTATTAACACTTAAATGGTAATTGTTACCATTGTTAGATTATTATTATATTCTGGGTTTGTTTTCTTTGTCTCAACAAATTCATTTCAGTAGTCGGCACCCTGCATCAATAGCTATATTTTACAGACGAATTGCATTAATAACATTTAAGCTTGTGTTAATCCACCGATGCAGTAGGCTGTTCAAAAGGTCGCCGAAACCTGAATTCTATAATATATTTACTTTTTTTGTTTACATTTATTACTTGTAAATTATATTTTTGCGAACACAAAAATACTTACAAATCCATGCTTGTCGGAGATATTGTTCGTCAGCTTGAGTTTATGAAAAGCAACAGGCTTCGCCATCCACTGTTCTCCCGTGGCCGGGCTGTCCGGGTGGATGTACATTCGCTTAGGCATCTCTGGGTCAGCCTTCCCAGCTACCATCCAGCGAGAATTATGGAACTTGTACCGGCAGTCGTCGGCGGCGACTATATCCATCAATAAGATATACTTGGCCTTTTTATCAAGACCATTTACTCGAACTTTAAATGGGGGGAACATTCTCCTGAAATACAAACCAGAGAGGGAATCAACAACATGAAAGCACCATTTTATTTAATGCAGCCTATTTGAAGTCATAGCCATATAGCCTACTCACCACCGCGCAAAAAGAGCATTTGTGCTTATTGTCGTCCTTTACTGTGCGCATTAAATGTGCATCTAATTTGTCATAAAAAAAATAAATAGCTACGCATATCTAAAACATTTTTGTCGTCTTAACAATGTTATCCAAATTGCATCGCATATTCGCTTTGTTTTCAAGATTTTAAAAAGAGTGAAATAATTAGCCTAATATTTGGGTAGCCTACACTCCGGCAAATATTAAGCCGCAAGTTTAGACTGAATATGCATTAGGCTATATATTATTAAAACAGGTGAAATTAAGATTTCTTAAACTGTTAACCTCATTTCAAAAATATTCCTTTAAGTAGCTATTTCTGTAGCTATATTTATGGTTTTGATCTGTCGTCTAAATCGCCATGTTATTTTTAAGTGACAGTTTTTAAAAAATCTCAACTGTCAGAATAGGCTACAGTAGGCTAGATGGTTTGATCTATATTGTGTATTAAATTACTGGACGTGTTCCCTTATAATCTGGACAGCCCAACCAAGGAAATTTCAAGCAAAGTGCATATTTTTTTCAGCAACGTAAACTCACGAATAACAACGGGCTGGCTCGTAGATTTTATGAGGATTCCTGACCCAAATAATGCCTAAAAGTGGTCATAACATAAGTGGAACGATTAGCCTACATTTATCCTTGTCAACTGTTATGGTAAATCTCTTTGTGCGAAATTGAATGTAAAGAATATGACTGAACGTAGGCAATAGCTACAATAACGGTGTTGCTATCATTTGATAGTATAGTACATATTATGTTATAATCATCAGTCAGCATAACCAATCTCTTTAAAATAGTCTTTTTTATATCAACTACAGTACGAAATCTCAGAGTAGCCTAAGCAACACTACCTAGCTAGGCCTCCCTGCATGGTAAATACTACTGGTCTTATCTGCAGTTTTTGTGATTCACGCTCATGTTGCTGTTTTGCTAAATCAAATAGCCTACATTGCCTGTTAAGTGGGCTAATCTATGGACGTATTACATAGGTCTAATGACGCAGACAATGAAAGCTACCATCATTTAAAAGGAAATAAACTAATAAATTCGTGTCCTTACCTTCCAGATTTCGTAATGACCATTTCGGTTCCTATTTTGTGAAATTGGTCCCACAGATCCTTGGCTTCGAGGGTGACTTTCGGGTCGTCTTCCACCTCTTCCTCCGGCTCCAGGCTCTTGAGAGTACGGAGATGAGCCGCCTGGTGGTGATGACCTAAAGCCGCGTGCAGCCCAGCTTCCGCAGCTCCGCTAAGAGCATGGTCCGCTATTGGTTTGGTGAGGGCTCCGTGTGGGAGCGTCAGCGTCGGGAAGAAAGACGGCTGAGCGGCTGCTAGGAAGGCTGACATGGGGAAGTCGGCCGGCCGATGAGCGTGGAAGGGGTGATAAGCCATGCCAGTCCCTGTGAAAACTGGATCTCTCATCGGTGCATCCAAAAAACGATATGAAATTATTATGCTCTGTAATTTCCCCCCTCTACAAAAGAAGTAGTATCCGGGCGAATAAATTCTTGGTCTTCTTGAAGTAAAGTCGACCGCGGTGCCAAGAACGAAAAGGAGGGTGTTTAAGAAACGCTCTGTGCTACCAAAAAATAGGAGTTGCTTAAATTCTCCCAGCGATGATGCTTCCACGGAGTCCCGTAATATTATCAGTCAGTGGGACGGCATCGGCGGTTTAGAATCAGATCTGGGGCTTCCTTGTTCTCCTAAAATCGCTTTCAGAAAAATAAGATCACTCTTAAAATGGAGATGCGAGAATAATCGACACGGAGTTGAAATTTTTAGATCTTGTCCTGTTCACTGAAGAACTGTGACTCTCTCACATGCCCTTCCTGCTCTGATCCCAACACTAATGAACCAAGCCCCCCTTGATTGCCGATTTTACGCTTTCTGGACCAATTGTGGGCCTCTATAGGCGTGGTTTTGACAACTCCGGCCAAGATCGAGACGGGAGGGGGATCGGGGGACGACGACAAGAAGGTGTCGGAAGCATTAGCAGTAAGAAAACATGTCAACAGAATAAAATATTAACCAATGACAGAGAAAAGATCGGGAAATCCCACCCCCAACTCCAAGCCAAACACCGGGTCAGCCTTCTATCCTCGGCCGGTGGAGAGTGCGCCTCGGCCGGCTTGCGTTTAATCGTTTGTGGAGCTGTTCTCTTATCCGAGGCAACGAATACACACCCAGATAGCATACATATCGTATAGTCTGAACGTCAAATGTTTTATCTTGATTCTTCTTTTTAAATAGTGTATTTATTTTTAGCAAATAAAGAGTATATGACGTAATCCGTAAGCGAAGTTTTACTTAACGTAGACCTATAAAAACGAGTTCAAAATAAATATTTTTGATGTAAATGGTTTTTTTGTTTGTTTTGTTTTTACTTTTTTGTTGGATAAACGCCTTCCTATCAAATAGGTAAATGTGTGTGTAACGTTTATATTATGCAGTTCATCCAATCCTAATGTATTATAGGCCATTTCTGTATGGCTATTGACGGACTGATTTAAGGATATTAGGCTATCACAATCGCTGTGGCGTCGGGGCGCACAGCGGTAACCCTTCGGTGTCGCGCCTTAGACTTTTATTCTAGAAGATTGGTAATAGTTGTGAAGTTTCAAACATTGTTTTTATTAGGAATTACTTTACGGGAAAGGACGGCAGCTAATAAACCGGACATTGCCGCTTTAAATGCAGCCTCGGGTCACTGGAAAAGCATCAGACCCAGATGCCTGGCTGAAGCACGGAGAAAAGAAACCAGCTGAGTGAATCAGACAAAACTCAAATGGGAATGCGGTGAGTGCTTCACTCTGCTCTTCCAGCGACTGTTTGCTTCATTGCAGTGGTTACCTGTGATTCAATGTGGGATAGTATACATTCCGCAGGACATTGAAACCCTACAAAGAAATTCTAAGTTATATGCCATATGTAGACACAGTCAAGCGTAATCCGTGAGCATTTTCAGCCTCAGACATTTATTATTTAGCTATCAGACTAATCGAATAATAGCCTACTTTCATAACAGCCATTACGAAAGGTAGCGTAGGCATATGCTATAGCATAATTTAGGCTAGTGCATGCAGTAACGCCTACAGAAAAAAATATGTGCGTTGAACGTATACAATATACAACGAGCGACAGCCACGATGACAGCATATGAAGATGTGCAGCGCGCGGGCGGTATTTTTTTTTTTACTGGTCAGTGAATTATAGCGTCAGCTAACTCAGCGCCGTGCCCTGTCCATAGTAGCATAGACAGATTGGTTGGTATGTGTCAAACTAAATATAATCTTAACTTCAAACTCGGTGTGTTTCTCTTGAGCGATTAAAGTCGGCTCCGAAGACTGCTGTGTAGGCTATACCTTTAAGAAGTCCATTCGCAGATCCTTGATTAACTGGAACTCCGTTTGTTAAAGAGCCGCTTGGCGCCAGTCTGCTGACGTTTCACAATAAGAACCGTCTCTTGTCACTTCATATTTACCCCAAAATCCTCAAACAGCGTGCTCCAATCCCCTGACCATTCACTCCAAAAGCCACGGCTTATGATCGAGTTTTCAGGCTGCAAATTCCCCGATTGCGATGTTTCACCCCAGGTCCTAGCATTTTTTCGTTTAAATGTGGGGATTTTAACAAACACTAAAGTTTCCGTTTAGGTATACCCATGGATACGTACTGTAATCGTCACCAGCGTGGATGTAGCCTATTTTGAATCTCCAGTGCTGCATTGGCAATCACGAATCATACCATGCACTTAAACAAAACTGAAAAAGTAATTCAGCAGTATACAAACGGCCCACATAATACATATTAAACATTGCCTTCTTGGTGTGGTCTTTGTTGAGTCATTTTATCATTATCGTCCTGTAGACAGTCGGCTACTTTTGCCTGGTGTTTTTTCATGTGTAGTCTACGTGTGACCTCTCACCCTGTTATATATAGCCCATTTTACCCATCTGTGACCATGTAGCGTTAAAAGCGCATAATCTTATCTGACTAATAATAATAGCCTAATAATAATAAACTCAGAATCATAATAATCGCAATGATAACAGTAATCATAACAATAAAATCAGCAACAACAACATAAGCAGGAATGACATCATCTAGAAAAAAAAGTATGCCTTTACAATGCTCAAACACTTTTGGTAATATAAGTAAGGGGAACTAAGTATATTTACACAAGCCTACACACATCGCATAACGGTTGTTTACGGTTAAAAGCAAGAGATCCTTGTAGGCTATATTGCATCATAGAAATAAACACCTAAACAAACATACGTAGCTGGATGAGCTTAGGCTGTAAAAAAAAAAAAAAAAGGCCAAATAAACAGTTGCATTTTGTTTAGTTTAAGCAGAAGCCTGAGTGATAAGAGCCTAGAAAGTTTCTGAAGAAAGGAAGCGGCAAGACACTTGCTGCTAATACGCACAAGGTGAAGATAAACCTGACATGAACGACACACGATTGGGAGATAGCCTACGTCTCCAGATCGTATTGAAAAAGGATGCAAGGCCTTCGCCTACTTGGAATAAAGCGCCACAGGTTCCAAGGATTTTTTTTTACAATGAATTCGGAAATCGTTGCCTCCAAAGATAAACGTGTTACATGTGTCTAGGTTCAAGGGCGGGGGGTGGGGGTGGTGGGGGGGTCTTCATGTCATAAACCGAGGTGGGCGAAACCAGCTACATCCTTTACAGGAACAATTTTTAAATCAATTTACTTGACCCGTGTTTACAATTTTTAATTTGTTTTGTAGACTAGTGTCATGTCAACTGACTTGAGACAGTCTATCTCCCGGGTTCAATAACAGATGTGTACACTTAAGCGATAAACAGTTTAAAAAATTGCCATGCATTGTCATTCGCGCGCTTTAATTCTGTTTGTAATTGCAATAATAGATCGAATAATGTGTAATGCCATCTAAAACTGTATGGCATAGTTGTATTTATGAACATGAAAATATTTACTTATTTAATATTTTAACAAATAGGTTTTATCATATTTGATCCAGGTTTTTTCCAGGATCAACTCAAAGCTTACAAAGTGAATCAAATCAATCGCTAATTAATATTAGCCTGTTTCGGGTATATAATTAGCAGGAACTTATCAGAATTGTATTAACATATATAATTAACACCCTGCTCCACTACATGTATTGTAGAGTTTTTGCGTGACCAATGAAAAATGGAGATTGGAAAACGGAATTTTGGGCACTTAGAAATGTTCTCGAATTCTTTAAGTAGCCTATATCACCTGACACCACTTGCAATGAAAACCCAGTATATTTGTTTTTGTGGTTTTTTTATTTTTAATATTGCTAATTTAGGGACTGTTTCGGCGAGTCTAAAATATGCGTGAGGTTGTATTGTTTTGTTTATTAAATTAAGTGCAAAGCATTAATAGCCTAAGTAGTTGTCTTGTTTAACTAAAATATAGATTTGACAAATATTCATTTATATGGTTAAATTTAGTATTTCCTGATCAACAGTTGGTTGTAGCTCTAAGAGCTACATGTGTGTCTAAGAATTGTGTCTTTTATGTGTGTCTAATTTATAGTGTTTTTGGTCCCGTTATTTGAATGAAAATAAACATTTAATTATTAGGCTACAACAACAGACCATTAACAGAAGACAATGTAAGGATGAACTTGCTCTTACAGTTAGCCAAAATGATACCACTTTAAAATGCAATTAAAGGCTTCATTCGTTTCCCTCTGTTATGTGTCACAGACAGGAGTGATCCGTATTTTGTGATCTTGCCGCAGAAGTAGAAATAATTGTCAAAAGGAAAAAGATTAACACCATGGAGAACATTAATGATTTGCCGTGTATACGCAAAAAACTCAAAAAGGTCTAAATTAGGTTCATTTTTTCTCTCGAGGCCCTGGATGTACACATTATCTAATTGGGAAAGAAATCAATCAAATGTGGTATTACCACAGTACTTGGTTGACTTAACAGGCGCTCATGCCAGGCGCTTTTCTCACTCAACGCTACCGTTTTTTTAAATAATTTTTTCATCGAAGGGAACTATGTAATTTAACTTTGTATGTGAGATTAATCTACTCTCTTTGGGTAAATGTGGTTTTAGCCTATATTGTTCACTGAATTAATTTTCGGCGCTGGGGTGTTCAGGTACTAATGAATATTACGTTTATTGCGCGATAATGACAAATAAAAAGATTGTTGACAGAGTGGAATGCATATAGCCTATCATGCAATTTTGTTTGTCGCCTATCTGTAAAAAAGAGGCGCGGCTCAGGAGATATAAAATACGTCACTAGAATGGCCTGTGAAAACAACTTGCAAAATTTGTAGTTGCATTAAAATACGGACCAGTGCACAGTACCAAAAGCAAGGTAAAGTGACCCTCACTCCACTAATGGTGCTGGCGCTGTAATATAAAAAAAACACAGGGGACGGCTATGCAGATTTGTCCTTGTATGATTGTTTTTTTCTTTCTCCCTTCGCATTGTTACTTTTCATCTCTTCATCAGGTCTTCCAATCTCTTTGCATCATCTCCCCTACTATATTTATCCTGTAGACAGAGGCCTTGGCGCCAGACCGTTTAAGACCTGTCAAAGTCCTTCATATTTCCCCGTCACATGTATACCCTGAGACTCGGCTAGCCCTACCAGCCCCCCTCACCCTCCTCTCCTCCTCATTCCCCCTCTTTCACTGCCCCCACCCCCTGGCTCTTCTCTCCCCCAGTCTGCTTACAGTCATCCACGGTCCCCCCTTCTCTCATTAAAGCCTGGTTTAATCCCTCAGTTCACCTCTGTTTGCGAACCGGTACAATTTGCTCTTCTCTGCGGCCGTGTTGTCTCATTGACCCGAATCAGCGGGGCCGCCGCTGCCCTGTCCTTGTCGGTTGGGCAAATTGCAACTGATTGATGAAAAATAACAATTCTCCCAAACAGCACGAGCTAAAACAGCGACCGCTCCACTCCCGGTCGGTTCCTGCCTTTCACACGCGTTATGCAGGTTCAGTGAATGCCAATCTCATACACATATAACAGACTCGCTCTCTCTCTCTCTTTCTCTCTCACTCTCTCTAATAGAAAGATTTCTAATAGAAAAATATTTAAAATGTGATACCTCCTTAACTGTCGACAAACAACCTGTTGAAACCGCGTGTCATAAGCATGTTTCTGCAGGTAAGTGATTTTTTTTGTTTGATATCCAAGAATCTCCTACTATGCTGGGATATTACGATTTTGCTTATTTAGTCATAGGCTAGTTATATAGGCCTATTGACTATATCCTAAATAGTGGAATATTAAATACATAGGCTAGTTATATAGGCCTATTGACTATATCCTAAATAGTGGAATATTAAATACAAAGGCTAGTTATATGCATTTAATTGAAAAATGAAAAGTGTGTTTTTTCGACGAATTTAATAACACCATGCAAAGGGGAGGTATAATGTAATTGACCGTTTAGTTATACTTCACTCATGTGTCTACGTTTTATATTAAATAGTTTGCTAATGCTACCGAGGTAGTGTCGGTGAACCAATGATCATACCTTTCCCTCAGGTATCAAGTGGGGGCGCTAAAATGTGTCTTTGGGGATTGAAGAAGGTAGTCGTCCGAACCAGTATCCGGTAAGCACGTATATCAATCAATATATAGGCTACCTTATAGGTACTTAACCTACTTAATCAAGTGATATGTGCTATTTTTATTTCTGGGAAATTGTGCAGATTTTGCCTTTTTTAAAGAACACAATTTATTCATTCCTTTATGACCCTTCATAATATCCATCACCGCGGATACAATTTTGCGTCTTTTAACATGTATTCTCCATGTCTTAATATAGCCGAACTGTAAATATTCAATGGGCTGACTACCTTAAAATAATGTGTTTAGTGTTTCATTAACGAACAATAAAATCCCAGTGGCTGAAGGAATTTGCCATTCTCATATATTATTAATTTGACATTACCAAACAGGTTTAATATAGTCTAATAAAATCCTTATTTGTATAAAAGTCTAGCACAATTACATCCGGACATTTCCAGCAAATAATAAATGCACACAGGTGGTATTTGAGCTACGAGGTTATCAGAAATGTATCTGTTTGTATGTGAATGTAAACTCGTTGTAAACGATGCACAGGAGAAACCTTGTGAGAGAACATATGATTTTCTTTCCCGTGACACTTCAGACTGCTTACTTCAGTAGGCTATAGTTGTCTTAGACCTTACGCGAGCACAATATGAGAAGTCATCAATTAGTCGCGGAACGTCATTTCAGTCGTGCTAAATCCATACATTGGATGCGTAGTAAAAAGTCCACAGTCTTCACAGAAAGTGCCGACCGCTGGCATAAACAATATGAAGTCATTTAGGGCCACGGCTATCCCTGGGCCCCAAAATCCCATTTTTTATTTGTATTTATATATATTAGCACTTTGGGCCACAGAGCCACCAAAACAATAGGGTCAGTTCTGTTCACAGATAAACTTTTAGATCCAAGTAATCAGAGAACAGTAGCTATTACTTCATGAAAACTAATTAATATAACATATACGCTATATTATATGCTAATACATTTTTGCTATTTATTATGCCAGTGTCATTTCAGCCGTGCTAAATCCATACGTTGGAAGCGAAGTAGAATGGCATTATCTTCTCAGACTTTAGATCCAAATATTATGAAAACAAAATTATTTTACGAAAGCATGGAAAATAATCAATGTAGTAGGCTACAATGCATTTGCATTCCAGTAGCTGTGTCGCCACGATTATTACTTCACTGAATAGGTAAATAGCCTACATCTTCACGTGAAACAGTTTTTCAGATGAACCAAACATGAGTTGTGTAAAGTGTAAATGTTTGTGGCAATCAATGGCACCAGTGGTTTTGTCGATTGTGTATTTTTTGTCGGCATGTAGCCTATGCATTTCTGTCGCTAAATGTAATTAAACCGTGTTAAAGGGAAGTGAGGTGGATTTTAGCCTGAACTCACAGGTTACTTGTACGTTTTTTTTGCTTGCTAATGTTTTTTCTTCCTCCCGGCCGGCTTTGATCGGAGAGGCCTTGTCGGTTTCAGCCGGTTCAGCGACACAGCAGGTGGGTCAATTTTTATTTTTTATGCCCTAACTACAAGACTCTGGCACATAATTGATCTCTTCTCCTCAATGAGTTGCATGACTCGTGCCAAGTTTGCCTCCCAAAATATGTAAGATCGCCAATGACAACTCGCACGTAAAATTCTTCACAATAACAGCAATTTTGATCATTTTGCTCGGTGACATCCCCGATGTAAATCACCACCACATGTGACCCAAAAGGGCATAATTTGAAATGTACATAACTTCATCGCTGGAGCTCCATTAGCATTATCCTGTAAATTTTTTCAATGATTGAAACAATTAGGCCAAGTTTAAACAAACATGAAAAAGAATTGTTTTCTGAAATAGCATACTTTCTTCATTAAAGTTCTATATTATTTAGAAAGTCTAAATCTAGAGGATTCCAAGCCTTAACTGTTATGGAAATAAACACGAGTTTGCATGATAGACCCGTTTCTGACAGGTAGAAAAACTTAATCAATTAGCCCATACCCGAATTAGTTTAATCGGGAATGCACATCACTGCGTTTTAAAATGCAGAAATGTGTCAAAGACGTGCTTAGGTTTGTAACGCTCCAGATAAGTAGCCTATAATGGTTTCGCTCGGTTCAAATAAAGTGAGCATCAGTAGTAAGCACAGTAACTTTTGTGTCAATAAAACGTAGGCTACCAGATGTATTACGTATATGTGTATTACGTTATATCATAGCACATGCGAGGATATCTATTTAATTTAATGTCTTAGGCTATAGTGATTTGGGAACCGGGGTGCAGTTTTCGTAGCCTAGTTGAATTATCTCAGTAAATAGGGATTAAAGCTGTGAAATTCACACTGGATATAGCTATCCTATGACAAGTAGGCCTACGTTGTTATTGTTAGCAACTTGACAAAAAAATAAAAAATAACGCGGTGTAACAGGTCACGTAATGAAGACATGTACCCTTTTGTGCCTTAATTGTTTTATATCTCAGATGAGAACAAAGGCGTAAGCTCCGCTATATCTTAGTACAAGTGTAGGCACCTGTCTATACAGACGATTATGGAGAAAAAAAACAATACATAGTTGTAACTTAAGAGCATATATTAGGCTACAAGCGTGTAAACAAAACTAGAAGAATTGAGGGAGAAAGATAAAAAGACTGGAGGTGTGGCAATGATTGCAGGTTAGTGGCTATGTATATTGACAATGATAGGTAATGGGGTGGAGTTAGGATATGGTCCTTCCTCTGCGGTTTAGTTAATGTATTTCCTTACAATTTGAACTTTCAACTAACGAATGAATGAGTGAATAAATTAATGAATGAGCACGTGTGCATAATAATAATAATAATATGTTGTTCAACTGTTAATGTATAAAATAATAATTAATTTGTATTCATTTGTTCAGTCGTTTTACAATTTTTTATCAATTCATGTCCTTTTTATACATGCAGGGATGTCCCTCTCGTAATTAAAAAACATACTTTCACTTCAGTAGGCTACGATATCAATGCTGAAAAACATATAGGTAGGCTATTTGTTTCAGTTCAAATTTCAGAAAACAACAAAGATAGCCCAGCGTCATTGAGACTGATGTCACCCAGCAATCAGGGACCAGAAGACATGAATTCACAATTATGACATCCGGATACCGAGGATATTGAAATATAGGCTATCCCACAAAAGGAACAGGCTAAAGTCTGCATACTATGTAACATCAAAGTAGCTTATTTTTCACAAGTGATACGAGGAAATGCTACGTTTAAATTTTTTTTTTTTACAGAACAATCGGAGTTATTCTAGCAACAAGCAATAGCTACATATTCTGATGGGGAAGAATAGTTTTCTCAAATGTAGGGAGAAAGCGTTAACGTCAGACTGAGTCTTAAGTTTGGTTTATTGCATTTGTCCCATGTCTACACTCTTCATGGACCAGATGACAAATTCGCTTCATAAGCTTTATTTTCCTCTTCCGCAAGAATGGATATAATTTGTTCACTTCTCTAAAATAAACAGAAAACTTTTGTTTGAACTGCTATGTTTGCCTGATCTAGCTTATATGAAAAATGTTTAATTAGCATGTTATATTAGCCGTCAATATCTCATTAGCTATTGTTTAACTTGCATGCGGACATCATACGAACTACGAAGTGAAATTACTGTAGGCTGCTCGCATTTTGTCTTTCACTTTCAATTGTTATACATTTAAAGGATCTTCACGTTTTCAGTTAGTTCGACGAAATATGTTCATACAGCGCAATGCTCTGTGTTGACACAATAGAATAAATTATGAAGTCCATCAGGGAGAAATGTATCCGACTGGGTTGATTTCACACGGAATATTTTGATGTAGCCTTATGTTTTTCTTCAGTTTTGTCTTAGCATGCATTTTAGGTATTCTATATTGTGATTTAATTTATTGGGTTTTTTTTTGTTGCAATGATGAGAAAGGGTAGGTATGAATGTGTTAACAGTGGATCCATATGCCACCATATGATTTCACACACAATTATTTTATTAGTTTTTCAACCATTGGATGTACGTGCATTTATTGAGGCAAGTCTGTTAAATCAGCTTGTGTATTTCCATATTTTATTGAAATCTTGAATAACTGGTAGAAGAATTAATAGATATTACAACAGTATACATCTGCAACCTGTGCGTACACCTGTCGCTGCAAGTAACTTTCACATTTTACAGATATAATTATTTATCTTAGTTCTGCCAGCTAGCAAAGTGATGTGAAACCCTGAATTAGAAAGAAAAATGTATAAATATTAAACATAATAAATGACAAATTTCCCGTTTCTTTCTTTCTTTTATGAGTTGGTAATCGTAATCATGTCAGTGAGAGTGATGAGCCACAGACAGGAAGCCAATGTCAAAGGAAGGATCCCGTCATCCTCCCATCATAGACTGTAGCAAACAATGGAGTGGGTGGTACCCTTGCAGAGACTGAGCAGTTTTAGAGAGAAAAGTATTTGGACAGTGACACACTTTCCAAATACCCCCCCCCCCCCCCCCCCCACAAACACACACTTTAGGGGACCAAAAGTAATCAGACAAATTAACATAAACTTAAATAAAGTCATCATATTTAATATTTGGTTGCATATCCTTTGCATGCTATGACTTCCTGACCCAACAACATCAAAAGAAGCTTGATATCCTATTATCAGGTACTGATCATTTGTCCAGAGTTCAATAGGAAAATCACAAGAAACAACCCTGAAAGTGATCCATCCATATCTACTGTATATCTGGCAGCAGAGTGATGGTTTGAGGCTCGTTTGATGCCTCAGACACTTGATAACTTACAGCCATTTAGCCAGCCATGTGTTCCATACTGCCCCCCCCCCCCCCAACAACAAAAGCATTTTTGACATTGTTGGGTCACAGACATCAGGAAATCATGGCATGCGAAGGATATGCAACCAAATATTAAATATGATGACTTCATTTAAGTTTATGTTAATTTGTCCAATTACTATTTGGTCCCCTAACATGGGGGGGGGGGGGGGGGGGGGGGTACAATTGGGGTACAATTGCTACACGGTTCACTCTATATGAATGTAAACACCTCAAATTAAAGCTGAAAGTCTGCACTTTGACCTCATAGTCACTGTTCAATTTCAAATCCTATGTGCTGGAGGACAGAGCCAAAACAATGAAAAATGTGTCATAGTCCAAATACTTCGGGACTGCACTGTATGTACAGGCACAGATAATCCTTTGTAACGGAGACCCTCCCCAATCCCCTCATTCAGGTGAGACCAGGCCAGAGGAGGTGAGGCAAGGCTCATAACGGCAGCATTCACCGTCTCCCTTTCTTTTATTGCCCTGTAATAAAGATCTGTTAGCGGGTATCGGCCTGGCGGCTCTATAATGGCTATGCTTCTCACACAGGAGGTCTTCTGGCCACATGGGAACACACACATGGGCTAGAACAAAAGTTCCTTTTAGCTGTGCTCTCTGTCTTAAGGGTGGCATGGCTAGCATTGCCCTTGGGGTGATACAGGAAGGTTTGGGAGGGCTGCATCATAGCGGAATCACTGACCCGGGGCCTTAAAATGAATTTGCTGCAAGCGGCGTGGTGAGGATCACGTTGGGTTGGGATAGCTGGCCGTTGATTGCTTAGAAGCACCTCTCAAAGATGGTAGCGCAGGAGGAGGGCGTGGCTTATGGAGAGGGGGTGGAGTTTGAGGAGATGGCTCTTGGGAGAAGAATTGCTATGAAAGTGGGAGAAGAATTAATAAGTGGAGCTGCAGCCACTACTCAATTTTAGAACTGTGGGCGGTGGGGGTTTTTATCCGTACACACATCCCATTGTCAAAATGTCCTCTGTTAATTTAGGAGGCGTAGACTACTATGTGTGTGTGTGTGTGTCCTCCGGAACATGCACTCAGGCAACCGCTCCTTTTCTTTGCAACCTGGCAGCTTGTGCTATCAAAACTACTGCACCAGAGGACAGAGGCTGATCCCACCCCCCTCACCCCTGGGTAATGCCCGGACTAACTGTCCATCACCTTACCACCAGCCTGCATTCAATCTGGGCTGTAGGAATCTTTGTTTTTCTTATTTAATCTCTTTACATAGCAGTTAAACTATAGTGTTTGTTATTAAATGACTTATGTAGGCCTGTCATTTTGTCTTTCTCGACATGACCAATAGATGAAAGGTATACCGCTGTGCACCCCTCGAACAAGAAATAGGAACCAAGCTTCACTGAAGCCCACAAGGATAGGCTATAGGACACGAAGCAAAATGTAACATTTTATATTCTGTTTCTTTTGAATAATTCATGTGATTCTTAAAAAAATTTGAAACTGTGAGTTTATGAATCCTTATAGTACCTGCAAATAACTATGTATATCATTGTATTATCGTACTCTCTCTCTCCCTCTCACACGCATCGCGCACACGCACGGCAACTGACTCACAGATGAGAGCTCACTGATAACGCTAGCCACCGAACTGTCTTGGATTTAACTGGTGTGATGAAGAAACGGCCCTGCATTCAGCCAATCATTCCCGCAGCTTTACCCAAAGCAGAGTTACAGCATCTGGGCAGAGAAGACGTAATGTCCCTTTACGATTGAAGAAGTAAGACACCTCTCTTAACCCGACTGTCCCTTAGCTTGGGTTATCAGCTCAACCCTTACGATGGCTGGAAAGATTACCTTCAAACGATCAATAATCTGTTATATCTTAAGGTTGAATTACATGTCCCACCATGCTTTGTACATCATATTTGAACCCTTTGCAGCCTTTCAGATAAAAAATAATAGCAGGTGTGTTCTGTGTACAAACTTGGAATTATGTAATGACCACTGGAGTTATAATACCTCCGATTCAGAGACTGAGTACATACTGCATAGACACACATTTGTATAACATGTATAATGATTTTAAACTGTTTCAGTTGTCAACAATATTGGAATTTACTGTACAGCTTAAGAACATTTTTGAATGCAGTTACATTTTTAAAAATCTTATCAGGACCTTATAAGCTTATATAGTGCCCTCCACAGGTATTGGGACAGAAGGTTTTGTCATTGTCATTCACATATTTCTTTAACATGATAGAAATAATATCCTTTTTGTGTTCAACCACCCAATTTTAGGTGCATAAGTAATAGGACAGACAGGTGTTTATTATTGGTTGAGTGTTTCCAGTTGCAGTGATTACTCTCCAAAAAAAAGGTACAAAAAGTAATTAAAAAGGTACAAACGCTTGTCACTCGGGTGGTACCCTATAGGTCAGGGGTGGGCAATCCTGTTCCTGGAGGGCCGGTGTGTATGCAGGCTTTTCTTTCCACCAATTACCCCAGCAAAATTAGCTAATTGGCTGTATACACAAACACTGCTTCACTGATAGATTATATCAGTAAAATGTTACATATACGACACAAAAACAGTCTTCGGCTGTCATTCATGTGCCTATCAAGAAATGTAGCTAAAATGTCAGTTGGCGAAAATGTTGCTAATAAACTAATTAAGACCAGAAATTGGAACGAAAACCAGAAACAGATACGGCCCTCGTTGCCAACCTCTGCTATAGGTACATAAAATCGTACCCATAGCCAGCAATACATAATTAATTGGTACCTTTTTTTTCTCAAAAAGGTACTTATATTAGTACTCAAATTAGAACATGTGGGGAAATTTGTTCCTTAAAGAACAGAAATGTACCTCCACTGTACCTTTATTTCTGAGAGTGTATGCACACATAAAAGAGCTGTGAATGTGCGGTCATGTTTGCACCTTAGGAGCAAGCATAAACCAACCGACTGGAGAACAGTCCGCTTAAGAAACGTGAGCAATTTAGATTCGGAAAGAAAATAATTAAATCAGAACCCATAGCACATAGATTTGGCGAAGCAAAATTTGCAGACGACTTCAAGAACAGAATTGTTAAGTCTATACTGCAAGATGCAAACTGACACCAAAAAACTGAGAGACCTGACTGGAATTTGCACATGAATAAATAAATAAATAAATAAATAAATAAATAAATAAATAAGATTGAGGTGAGCCAGTAAGGAATTGCAGATGATCCAAATCATAGCACCTCACCTGTGAAGCGTGGCGTAGGTGGCGTCGTGTCTTGGGCAAGCACGGCTTCTTCAGGATATGACTCACCTATTTAATGATGACGCAGCTAATGATGGCAGCAGCAGAACGGAGTGACTTTAGAAGTGTACAGAAGCATTGGGCATGCGTCAGGACTGTGGCCCGAAAGCTGCAAACACAACCAATGAGTTAATCGGGGGGACAAACGGAAAGTGTTTGGCTGGCAAAGCCAAATCTCCTGACCCAAATGCAATTGAGCATGTATTCCACCTGCTGAAGAGGAGACTGGGGGTCAAAAATCCCTCGAAACAAGCAGCAACTGAAGATGGCCGCAGATAAGATTTGATGATTTTGATGCAGTTGTTGCATGCAAGAGATATACGACCAACCACTTGTTTATGCTACATTAATTGCTATTATTCTAAAATGACAAAATTAATATGCCAAGAAATAAAGGTAATATTTAGTACTTTTCCCTCATATTCACCTCTTCTCAAATCTCAAATACAAACTACTTGAGGATACAGTAAATACAGCCATTTTTAATTCATGTATGGAGGGCACTGGTATTTATATGAATGTGCGTGTGTACGCAATTCATCCTTATAGCAATAATTACCACACATGGAGTAACCAGTGCACAAAGAAGACGGTATATGTGACTGGTACATATAAGGTAACTGGATAAAGAAAGGAAGGACTAGCAGAGGAAGGAAGATGGATCAGATTTCGTAATGACAGAATACCGACGTTAGGCCTTTTTTAGCTTCAGAAGCTTAGAAATTTTAGAAATGTAGATAATTGAACAGGGGTTACTTAGTATAGAAGTCAGGGTATGAAATTAACTTTTCAACATTTTACCAGCCACATTACCATTTACAATGTAACATAGCCAGTAGCTGCTTGAGTAAAATTTTTACCAGCCACAATCAAAATTGTAGCAGCATTTGGCTGGTGGCTGGTAGTGGGTGTTAATTTCACACCCTGGTAGAAGTAATGGGGTTGGGTAAGCAATGAGAATAAGAAACTTATTCACACTTAAGACAAGAATGCTAGTGTTTTCAAAGAAGATAATTCATTCAGCTCTTTTCAAATAAATGGAAACGGAAAAGTTTATTTATTTATTTTTTTACATCTTGATGCTTTAGTTGGAAGGATTTATAGCAAAGAGTGAAGATCTCTACTGTACAATAGAAAGAATACAGGCATTAGCCAGCATGGTCAGTTCAGAGGGAATACTGTAAACTTATGCCTCTTTCAGTCAACAGTTTACAACTGGGGCGCCGGAAAGGGGGGGGGGGGGGGTTCTCAGGGGGCCAATATGCTTCTCTTTGTGTTTGTTCCACCCACTTCTAACATTATTCCGGCGCTCTTGGTTTACAGTCTCCTCAGGCATCGATAACTCATCTTCAGTCTACATTAATTGCCACTGAACTTTGACCAATATACAGATATACAGATTCATCCTGTCCCCTTCAGTTGTAATCATAATCCAAAGTGGCTTTTTGTCATTTCTTTAATACGGAGTGGAGTTCAGCGATAGGTTTAGGGTTAGGGTGAGGGTTTTACGATGTGGAGGCGTGACAAGCAGCACATCTCTTGCTTTTGACTCACGACGGGGAAAATTTCCCCAAAACAAAACGAAGCAAAACAGTGTCTAGAACACATTAACACGTCATTGGAGAAATAAAAGGGACATTCATACCCGGTCACAGAACGTTCTCATTACAACACATTGCTCTATCGCTCCTGGGAAAATAAATGTCTACGGCTAGCTGACTCACAGAGAGCTTGCTCACAAGTTTATACACAAAGGAGAGGAAAGATGGTAAATAATTACTGAATGAGGCACCAGTTCTCCTCCCCGCAAATGTAGAGGGGGAGGCCTGGCCAGCCGCACGGTCACTAGACCCACCACACCGCCACACGGTCACTAGACCCACCACACCGCCACACGGTCACTAGACCCACCACACCGCCACACAGTCACTAGACCCACCACACCGCCACACATGGTCACTAGAACCGCCACACACGGTGACTAGAACCGCCACACCGCCACACACGGTCACTTGGCCCACCACACACGGTCACTAGAACCGCCACACACGGTCACTTGGCCCACCACACACGGTCACTAGAACCGCCACACAGTCACTAGACCCACCACACCGCCACACACAGTCACTAGACCCACCACACCGCCACACGGTCACTAGAACCACCACACCGCCACACAGTCACTAGAACCGCCACACCGCCACACACAGTCACTAGACCCACCACACCGCCACACAGTCACTAGAACCGCCACACCGCCACACACAGTCACTAGACCCACCACACCGCCACACGGTCACTAGAACCACCACACCGCCACACAGTCACTAGAACCGCCACACCGCCACACACAGTCACTAGACCCACCACACCGCCACACAGTCACTAGAACCGCCACACCGCCACACAGTGACTAGACCCACCACACCGCCACACACAGTCACTAGACCCACCACACCGCCACACACGGTCACTAGACCCTCCACACCGCCACACACGGTCACTAGACCCTCCACACTTCCACACACGGTCACTAGACCCGGCACACCGCCACACACGGTCACTTGGCCCACCACACACGGTCACTAGAACCACCACACCGCCACACACGGTCACTAGAACCGCCACACCGCCACACACGGTCACTTGGCCCACCACACACGGTCACTAGAACCACCACACCGCCACACACGGTCACTAGACCCTCCACACCGCCACACACGGTCACTTGGCCCACCACACACGGTCACTAGAACCGCCACACATGGTCACTAGAACCGCCACACCGCCACACACGGTCACTTGGCCCACCACACACGGTCACTAGAACCACCACACCGCCACACACGGTCACTAGACCCTCCACACCGCCACACACGGTCACTAGACCCTCCACACTTCCACACACGGTCACTAGACCCTCCACACACGGTCACTAGAACCGCCACACCGCCACACACGGTCACTTGGCCCACCACACACGGTCACTAGAACCACCACACCGCCACACACGGTCACTAGAACCACCACACCGCCACACACGGTCACTAGACCCTCCACACCGCCACACACGGTCACTAGACCCGCTACACGGCCACACACGGTCACTAAACCCTCCACACCGCCACACATGGTCGCTAGACCCGCTACACAGCCACACACGGTCGCTAGACCCGCCACACAGTCACTAGACCCTCCACACCGATATATACGGTCAGTAGACCTGCCACACTGACACACACGGTCATGCTGTGCATTCGTGGCCATGCAGGGGCAGAGTCATAAGTACCTTTTTGATGGGTTTTTGGTTCGACCTGCCACGAATGCGTGTTTGAGTTTAAGTAAGTGTTTATATTCTTGTTTGCATTAAGAAATGTCTGGCCAAAATCCCAAATCTGCCTACGGTTCAGTATATGCATTACTAAACATGAGGGGCCTCCTCCAGTCATTTTTGAATCCCCTTCGGAAACCTCTGTGTCAGGTCTTTTCCTCAGACGGCTCATAAACTGCATTGCCTTATTTACGATGGGACGGCTGTTGAAAAGCTAGAAGGACCTCGGCTACATGTACTGAAACCTCCTCCGCACCCTTAAGTGACAAAATAAATCAGAAGCGTACAATCCTCACAAAACCCATTAACCATTTCAGAAACTGGCCTGCCCAGCATCCTGTGACATCATTCAATTAAAGTGATGTCACTCACAGTGAAATAATTTCACTCACAGTGGAATAATGTTACAGTCACAGGTTTCTCAGTATCTGTAAGTCACCTCATTCAGTGCTATTTTGGAAACTGGCAGTCACTATGATTTATGTCTGACATACTACCAGCAGGATACAACTGCCATTTCTATGATGTTCACTGATAGGAAGTATATTTAAACAAAATGTCCGCACATTCCAATAACATATCTGATATTAGCCAGCTTACTAGATGTCCAATCAGAAGCTAACTGATGGCCAGTCAACATACAAATATAAATAAGACTCGACAGTCAATTGGCTGGCCTTAGGTTGATAGCAACAACCTTCCTGCTACACACAAATTGCAGACCATAGTAAAGATTAAAAAGAAAATCTCTTAATTTCAAAATAAATTATGGAATTTGGGAAAACGGGAGAAATGTAGTTAATGTTTTGTTATTACCTGCTTTATACAGCATTTTATTAGACAACTATTATTTTAAGAACGGATTGATGTTTTCCACAATTAGGCGCAGGGCTGTTCTTGATCCCGAGGAACTGGAACACAGGAATTAATGATGCTGATCGAGAAACATAGATACTATACAAGTTATGCAACCCATGAAACCTCTTAATGATTTAACAATCATCACTGCGGAAGCCCCGTTTCTTAGGCAACTGGGCCTTCAGCTCATTCGCATCAAATCGACAGGAAAAGATCTAGCTACACGTTCACCGTTATCTAGTTTTGGTTCAAGAAGGTCACATGATCTGGGAAATGGAGCGGTCACTGGCCCTGCAGCTCCTGTTCCTCACAGTAAAATGAAAAAAGCTAATATTCAAATCAGCAAAGAAATGTAACCGGAGGGAGGGAACACACAGCCGTGACACGGCTACATGTACTGAAACCTCCGTAGCTCTGTCCTGGGTTTTCACAAAAAGTACTACTGCGCCGCGTCCCAATCAGCACCCTTCCATACTATTAAGTAGGCTTGTTGAGTAGACAGGATGAGAAAGTCGTTAAGTAGGCAACATTTTCTCTAAATGTAGCATACTTAAAAACCCCATATGGCACACTCACTTCCGGGGTTTCGCTGGGTATATTCGGGAGCAGACTTTTCAAGAAGTACGCAAACATTTTGGTCGCGTAAATATGACGCGCAGCTTTGTTTTAAAAAATGCTTTGTTTTCCTTCAATAACAACAAAAAAACAACGCGTGACATGGGTGGGACGTCTTACGACACTTCCACAGTACACTCGGAAAATAGTATGGAGGATAATTTTTTTTGCGTACTGCACGTCGAATATTAAACAGTACACATTAAACACATCTGCCAGTACACTGTACACAGGAGGCAGGACGCAGTAAATAGGGCGCAGTAAACAGAAGCTCAAGGACGCCCAAGGATGTCTCTCGCGGTGCGGCAGCCGTGCCGGGACCTGAAAGACGGGGGGATGGTGTGGGGGAAATGTGAGCGTGGGCCGGCGGGGGGGATATATGGGGGTGTCGGCGTTTGCCTGGCGCTCCGGATCGGTCTAAGGGAATCCGCTGGGGAACACGCTGAGGGGCTGGCTCTCGTTGGTCGGTAGCGGCGAGCGGTAACCCTCGAAGCTGCGCGGGATGCTCCCGCTGGTGGAACCTGAGCTGTTGCTGAGGGTCTCAATGCTGCCCTCCCTCTGCAGCTCTGTAGGCCAAACACAGGGGAAACATGGGCGTTAATACCACACCCCCTCGCCCTACACACACAGAACCACACACAGTTTATACAGGTGGTACACCGCCACACACTCGCAGACCCCCACATTAAAGAAAAAAAAGGTAGCATGTACACTCTGTTGAAAACCACTACCACTACACTAACATTTACATAACATTTACATTTAGGTACCAATTACCATATGATTATGCAGTATGGTCAGCACATCCCATAAGACTCGTGTAAACACTTTGTTTCTCATAAAGCATAAATGAGGTAAAGTGTGAAAGTCCTCATAAATCTGTGAAAAATCAACAACAGAGTGAAACAATGCAAGATGCTTACGTTTGTGTTCTGAGGAGCAACAAAAATTTTCATATTAATGTCCTCACAAATAATGTGACTAAGTGGAGAGTATGGTATCTTAACTTTTAATATTCCCTCGAAAAGATGATGTCAGTTCACAGGAGAGATGAGGCAGTGTTTTGTATTTTTATTTTTCCATAAAATAATTTTTTTAAATTTCATATATGTGGACACATGATGGTGGACAAGTATACGTGGCAAAGTACAGGTCCCACATTTTTATAAATAAACACTACTCCCCAAATTGTATGGTGAGGCACCTTGCTCAATGGCACAACAGCCTGAATCAAACCCAGTGCTGTGAGGTGTTATCGTCCCCGAGACCCGCATCTTCAATCGTCTCCCACATACATTTCAGTAACACAACATTATTCGCGACATTTTGAATCCTCCATCTACTTTTTACTCCCACACCCTTCACACACACACACGGATGTTTCATATTTCCTACATTTGGAGAAAAAGATACCTCACTCTGAAAACCCTGGTCTGACCCTGAATTCAATCTGGGCCACTCCACACATCTGTCACAAATAGACTAATAGTGAAACACAGATACACAATGTTAAAGCCCGAAAGGTTGAATTGCAAAGAAAAAATAATGTCTTTGCAGTTCCAAGAAATAAAGAGCCCAGTGCCTGGGGGAAAAGGTTATAGGGCTCTCAGGCCAGTCTTGGTAGAGAACTACACAAACGCTTTGTCAGTTGTTTTACCAGGTCCATGAAAAAAATAAAAAAAAATAAATAAATAATAAAACCTCTGGTAAATCCTTGCCACGGTCTCTCCCGCCTGATGGAGTTAAAAAAAAAAAAAAAAAATCCTTTATTAGAGAATGATTAAGAAATGAGGGCGTGCGTTCTGGATTCATTAAGTGGAAGCAGCTGGTTGCATCTCGGCGCGGTAGCCGTGGGAGCACTCGAATTACACCGTCCCGAACCGTAGCGCACTTCAACTTCCTGTGCAGCGCGTTCATTCATTTGCTAGCCTCTACGGATCCAGCATCTGGTGAGCGAAATCACTTCCATTCTCCTGCAGGAGACGGACCAGCGTTCGCGCCGCTTCCTGTGGAAACGAGTGTTTTACTGCGGTACAGCGTGTTTTACACACCTCGGGTCGTGACACGCTGATTCGCCCCGAATCAAAGGTTTTTCAGGAGACGGGCGGCTGTTTTTGTTTTATTCCGCGCTTTTTTGTGGGCTGTAAGGGGGAACACAGTAACTTCACAGGTCAGTTTCTTCTTGCATCAGGGCCACCTTGCCCTTTTGGAATCTTAACAGCGGGATCTCGTGACAGGAATAGGCTTTCTTGCGAGTCTATGAAACATGCTAGCGTGAATTCCTTGTGAATTTAATTTTTTTTCCCACTGCACTAAGAACGGCACTAAGCTGGTACAAATTTGGAGGATGAGGAGTCTGGGATGTCAGTGGATGGAACAGGCGTGATGTGTGGTATATGGGGTTGTGCTCTAGGTGACTGTGGTACACTGAGAACAAGCTCCTGCTTTAGGTGCTAACATGCTTGGGGTAGGGGGCAATGGATCCTCCGCAGCACTACAAAATAATATCGTATTTTATAATAATAGCAGCACCATGCCCCCCAGTAGCTATATTCTATCCCAGGGGTCCTCAATCCTATCCAGAAAGGGCCGGTATGAGTGCAGACTTTTGTTCCAACTGGTGACACACCTTATTCTACTAATCAACCAATAGAGTCTTTGCTAAGGACCTTGATAAGTAGAATCAGGTGTGGTACTGCTTGTCTGAAACCAAAGGCTGCACCCACACAGGCCCTTTCTGGATAGATCGAGGGCCCCTGTTCTATCCCAACATCGTGGAACATGTGGAGATGCAAAGACCCGTGTCCTTTGAGACCTTCTAGCAGAATCGGTGCATTGCCTGAACTTGTCTAAATGCATCGACCAATTGAAATCTGTGAAGCACCCGTACATGTAAAAACAACCGGCGAGCAGTGACCAGACCAGCGCGTGCAGGAAGGGCCTTCATGATAATGTTGCAGGCCGGGCTGAGCGTAGAGAGCGAGGCGCGAGGTATCGTATCTCACTGACCTCACCAGTCCCACACAAGAGGAATGGCGTCCCTGACACAGGGGCTTAGCGACTTGTAATCAAAGCCATGAGATGGGCTTTGGGGTAGGTGGACCGTCAATTGCCCCTCCTGACGATCCTCTCTCATGGTTTGCAGATGGGGGGGCGGGGGGTGTTTGTTTGCTTTGGTGAGAGCGCATAACTCACATAGCCCTCTGACAGGTGATCATAAATTGTACAGTAGGGTTTGAAGTGAAGGGAGCGTGCCTGAGGAGAAGCCAGGGTCTGCTTATCCTCAGGCGCCGCGGGGGTCGACCGAGCGACGCGTCCGTCCCCCCCCACCACCACCACCCGACCCCCCCCCCCCCCAGACGCTCCCGATCGCGCGGAGAAACGCAACCGCGCACATCTGAGGAGCGCCGAGGTGGGGGGGGGGTAGGGAAAGACGGCAATCAATCTCCGGGACGCCGCCCCGCTTTCACCTCTCCGGTCGGAGTCCACACCTGGGACGCATTCTGCCGAATGTTAGGTCGCGCGGGGTTCGGGTCCGAGTCATCCCGAGGTCAAAGTTGTCAAGCAGAAATTACATTGGGTGAGATTTGAGGGGGAAGCGCCTCTTTACCATGACAGAAGATGCACTGGAAACCCAACTCCTGGTTAGGTTTGTGTAGTAAATAACCCCCGTACACTTTTCTTTATCTCCAACAGGGGACTAAAGCTCGCCATATTCCGTGGATTTACACCCAATATTCCCTTTCCCTCTCCTCTTTTCATGTAACCCGCACGATATACGGTGAGTCAAATCCGGCGCGGGCTGAACGTGAGAGTCAAGGAAGAGGCAAATGGCTACTGTTTCATGGCTTCTCAGCCTCTCTTTCTCACATACATTTATATGCATTTTAGTGGCCCAGAGGATTTAGCGGTAATCTGCAAATGATATCACTTTCCAGGCCCCTCCCCCTGGCCGAAGTTCCATTCTCCCAGCTCTAGACCTGCAGGAATGCAAGTGTGGCGCATTATTGTAAGAGATATAAGCCGCTGAATACCGCTAAAGACTTACACGTCTCTCTAGTGCAGACTAATCCATCCCTTTGTGTGGCTCCCATGAGATATTCACCCAAAGGTATTTAGGTTAACCTTTTGGATTCTCCCTCATTCCACTCTGTGTGTTTGGTGGAGGCTTGAGGGTGGTGTCAAAGTGTTTTTAAAAAAAAGAGTTTTTGTGTTAATTATACATTTATTGTTTTGTCTGGCTAACGTCACGCACTTGATCACACAGACACCAATGGAAAAGGGAGAAAAACCTCTGGAATTTGTGATTTTATGCCTTTTTTGTGTGAAATTAAACTGTGGCAGAGACAGTTTAGCACATTGGGGTGCGGGGGGGGGGGGGGGGGGGGGGGGGGGGGGGCGCAGGCGGGGAAAGCAGAGCAGCTACTGACACTACCTCAGTAACAACTCAGCATTGGAATATCCACATATGGTCAGCTTTAGTCCTCCACGGTGAACAGTCTTAATCCTCTTATGTCTTCTTCTTCTCACTTTAGGCTTGCTAAGAGACAGGAAATCCACGCTTTCACGTGAAAAGAAACAGCTCCGTTGTTTGCACCTAAACACACACACACACACTGCTGCACACAACCCCGGCGGACTGACCAAGAACTTGCAGCACCACAAAGGCAGACCACAGCCCCCCCCCCCCCCCCCGCACACCCCCACAGCCCAGAAATGTCCCGCTGATTTAGAACACATTTCTCCACTGAACGGCTCACGGTGACGGAGATATATTGAATTCAGCATTAAGGGGAAAGGGGAAACATAATGATCAAAGGGGACGTGGGGCTCTTAATCAGTGGGTTTGTGCCAGGGTCTGCCCCCCTCCCCCACCCCCCCGCTCAGCTCCATCCATACATCCTCCATCAGGCCGGCCGTGCGGGAGGGAGAGGGCTGGAGCGGGGATCGCAGATGAATGCAGTAACCCACACCGGCACTGTACTTATCCTGTCTGATTTGTTTTTGTGTTTTAACTTTAATCTCACCGTGGTCCCAGCTGGCTCTGGTTAACGCTCTCACGTCACATTCCTCTTTGGCCCGGGCCGCCATCGCCAGCAAGACGAACGGCAGCGCTCTTGATCTACAATCAGGGCTCATTAGGGCCCTGCGCCCCAATCAACTCTCTCCGCCCCCGCCTCTTTCACCCGAGCATGTGACCTCACTGGGGCATATTCTGCCCCATGTAAGCGCACACTGCTTCAGCCCTCCCCCTTAGTGAGACCTGTGCTTTCATCACCACGCCCACGCGCTGCTGAAGGGCTGGGAGCCATGGGATGGCCTGGCATCGCCATGGCAGCTTCTGGTTGCCCCACGTTACACGCCAGAGCTCCGATTCTGGACCAGAAGCCATATTGTACCACAGAACGTTAGGGGTTAGGATTAAAGGGTGGATCAATGGATCGTAGGTCAGTTGCTAGGGAACAAAGTGTCCTGAATGAGTTCCTGACTCCCCTCTGGAATACTGGGGAATACTGACTCCCCTCTGACACAGTGGAGAGTGAGTCTGATACTCATCCGTCAGTGGCAAAGTTTATCTGAATAATACAACTAACCACAACTATTTTTTATACTGTTTAGCATTGTTATTATTATTATTAAAAATAAATAATTATTAGTATAAAAATAATATACAAAATTAGAAAACTTTATAATAACTATTATTACAATACTTTATATACACTGCCTGGCCAAAAAAAAGTCGCACACTCTAATATTTAGTTGGACTGCCTTTAGCTTTGATTAAGGCGCGCATTCGTTGTGGCAATGTTTCGACAACCTTATGCAACGTCACAACATTTATTTCCATCCAGAGTTGCATTAATCTTTGGCCGAGATCTTGTATTGACGACGGGAGAGTGGAACCACTCGGTAAAGTCTTCTCCAGCACATCCCAAAGACTTTCAATGGGGTTAAGGTCAGGACTCTGGTGGCCAATTCATGTGTGAAAATGATTCCTCATGCTCCCTGAACCACTCTTTCACAATTTGAGCCCGATGAATCTTGGCATTGTCGTCCTGGAATACGCCCATTGATGGGATAACCTGGTCATTCATTACATTCAGGTACTCATAACGTTGCTGAGCCTAGACCTGACCCCAGATCATAACACTGCCTCCAGAGGCTTGTACAGTGGGCACTATGCATGACGGGTGCAACAGCGACTTTTTTTTGGCCAGGCAGTGTATAAAGTGTATATATATTATATACTTTATAATAATAACTAATAAGGAGAAGAATGATTCTTTCAAAACGTACTCTCTCTTTAAAACAGTATATGCCTGGAACCGTTTTATGCACAACATGAAATGGCTTCAGTTTATAGGCCTGTCATATTAGGATTTTATCCACGTACAAAAAAATAGTAAGTATTTAAGCATTTAATTTTTTAACAATTTAGATTTAAATGATACAATTCAGTACTTCTGTGTCACTGTGGACAATAATGTTGCTAGCTGTGAAACTAATGCCTGCTGCCCAGAAAAGACATTTGCCTTTAGCTCATTGAATACATGATGTAACCTCTGCAGCACTATGTTTGTCACGTTAGCTGACCATTCTCAGTTGAGTCTAGCACTTATTATCACACGGCTATGGCCTCTAAGCACGTCTGGTATCTTTTTCTATAGTACTACTGCACTTTGCATCCTCTATGAAAGCACTTATGTACTTAATGTAATGTAATAAACATACACGGTCAATATCTGGGATTTATATATACACGCGCAGAGACACACACACACACACGCACACGCACACGCACACGCACACGCACACGCACACACACACACACACGCACACACACACACACACACACACAAGCCTGATAGTTCTGTGTATCGTTCAAATATGCCTTCGATTCAGGTACATAGAGGTGGTGGACTGTTGTTGATATTATTATTAATAAACTATAATAATAATTTTTACATTTCACTACATATACTGCAGTCCATAAGTATTTGGACAGTGACACATTTTTTGCTGTTTTGGCTCTGTACTCCAGCACAATGTGACAAAAAGGTTAAAGTGCAGACTTTCAGCTTTAATTTGAGGGTTTTTACATCCATATTCGGGGAACCATGTAGCAATTGTAGCCATCTTTATACATAGTCCCCCCATTTTAGGGGACCAAAAGTAATTGAACAAATTAAGATAAATTTAAATAAAGTCATCATATTTAGTTGCATATTTTTTTTGCATGCTATGACTTCCTGGTGTCCCAACAACATGAAAAGACTCTTGATATCTTATTTTCAGGTAGGCTAGTCTTACAAGCGATACTATAACCTCTCTGCATTTGACTGGATCTCTATGGATCTCTTTCTCCTGACTTATTTCTCCATAGAGTTCAATAGGAAAATGAGTCAGGAGAAACCACCCTTAAAGTGATCAATCCATATCTATTAAATATCTGGCAGCAGAGTGAAGGCTTGAGGCTCGTTTGATACGTCAGACCCTTGTTGACGTACAGCCATTTAGCCAACCATATGTTCCATACTATTCCCATGTGATTTACATCTTAATCTAGTCCCACCCCCCAATTCCCATAGAGATCCATTCAAATGCAGAGAGGTTATAGTATCGCTTGTAGGTACCTGAAAATAAGATATCAAGAGTCTTTTGGTGGCGGGGGGGGGTGGCTATGTATAAAAATGGCTACAATTGCTACACGGTTCACCCGATATGGATGTAAAACCCCTCAAATTAAAGCTGAAAGTCTGCACTTTAGTCACTGCTGAGAAAGCAGATGTGCTTTTGAGGGGATTTCCCCCCTAAATATATATCCGCTGTGACAAAGCAGTGCAGTGTTTCTGACAGCTGAAGCCATCCCCTCCCTATGTCTTTGGACAGGAGTCAGCGCTGCTGAAGGCGCGGCGGTGTTGTGCTGAGGATGGAGGTCTGTAAACAGCAGAGCGGGACACCCAAGTCAGGCCGCATTAAGGCGGGAACGGCCTGCTGTCGTCCGAGAAAGGTGCTGATAACTGGAGAGCCCTGCATACGTGCCCAGCGCACCACAGCGCACCGCAGCGCGCTCCAGGCCAGTGTCCTGGGGGATGTAATCACTCTGGACCCCAGCTGGGTTCCCATTGGGAGCACTGCTCGTGCACAAGCGTGTTCAGGCTATCCAGAGAATCGCACAAACACACTGACCTGAGGCCTGTCAGTTTCACTGTACACAGCGGCTGCACTCAATCAAGAGAGCGCAATGTGCAGAGTAGACACACTGACCTGAGACCTGTCACAGTTTCCCAGGACCTCCTGCTAAGCTGATCAGTTGGGTGACACAGGAGAGGGCAAAAACCAAGATCAATAGCGCAGGGGTGGCGAGCAATGTGGCGTTTCCTCGAAAGAGGAAGAGATCGAGTGCCCCTGCACTGCACCAGCTGTCTGCTGTTTTAACGGCATCTTCCTGCAATCTTCCCAGAAAGATCTTACTTTTTGGAGAAATGTCCTCTGGTCTGATGAAACAACAATTGAACTGTTTGGCCATAATGGCAATCGTTATGTTTGGAGGAAAAAGGGTGAGGCTTGCAAGCCGAAGAACACCATCCCAACCGTGAAGAACGGGGGTGGCAGCATCATGTTGTGGGGGTGCTTTGCTGCAGGAGGGACTGGTGCACTTCATAAAATAGATGGCATCATGAGGAAGGAAAATTATCTGGATATATTGAAGCAACAAGACATCAGCCAGGAATTTAAAGCTTGGTTGAAAATGGCTCTTCCAAATGGACAATGACCCAAAGCATACTTCCAAAGTTGTGGCAAAATGGCTTAAGGACAACAAAGTCAAGGTATTGGAGTGGCCATCAAAGTCCTGACCTCAATCCAATCGAAAATTTGTGGGCAGAACTGAAAAAGCGTGTGAGAGCAAGGAGGCCTACAAACCTGACTCAGTTACACCAGTTCTGTCAGGAGGAATGGGCCAAAATTTCAGCAACTTGTGGAAGGCTACCCGAAACATTTGACCCAAGTTAAAGGCAATTTAAAGGCAATGCTACCAAATACTAACAGAGTGTATGTAAACTTCTGACCCACTGGGAATGTGATGAAAGAAATAAAATCCGAAATAAATAATTCTCTCTTCTATTATTCTGACATTTCACATTCTTAAAATAAAGTTGTGATCCTAACTGACCTAAGACAGGGAATGTTTACTAGGATTAAATGTCAGGAATTGTGAAAAACTGAGTTTAAATGGATTTGGCTAAGGTGTATGTAAACTTCCGACTTCAACTGTATATATACTATACATTTGTGTGTGTGTATGCATATACACACACATTTATATTATAATCTAGCCATCTGTAAATTATTTGTTTCTTTACTAATTATACACAAAACAAGATAATTACCAAACTAAATATTATGCAATATCATATATTGATCATATACTGTACAACATATGATGTGCACTACAAGATCCATCTTATAAATTAGCAGAACATGTGTCATATATGAGGAAAAAGTATCAGTGGATGGGACATATCACTCCTGACAGTAAGCCTGTGGGCAGGTATTTCACATTGTCTTGTGTATGTTTCTTACTGTGGTTCATAATCAAAACCAGGGCAAGAAGATACAACATATCTGTTTACAACAATCCTCTCTCTTGCTCTCTTTCTCTCTCTATCTCCCTCTCAGAAACACCACGTTCTGTTTGGCTCTCCCTTAAGCAAGCTGTTAAGAGCACTTTCTAAAACCGTTCACACAAAAAAAGCCCATTTACTGAGGGGTCTGGCTCTGTCCTACCCCCTGCCTCTCCTCCCCCTTTCCTGCTGGGCATGGCCCGGGCTAGCAAGCAGAGTGGGAGAAGCACAGCCGGGATAAATGATACAATGTCGGGACGTGTCGGAGAAGGGGGGACGCGGCGGCGGCTCTGCATACAGGAATCATTCTTCATCGTCTCACCCTGTCGTTGCGCATTACTCTCAAGCTCTTGGCTCGCTGTGCAGAGCGGCCCTGGAAAGAATGGGTGAGTGCTGAGGGGAAAAATAATGATTGTAGTCTTCTTTCACACTCCAGTCGCTTTACACAGCGCCATACTTTTTCGGCCTCGACTCAGGATGTGCTCGCCCGGCTTTTATTTTAGCCGCAACACTGTGAGTGTCTTTCAGCACCAGAGTGCGTTTCTTCCCTCAAGCGGGCCCTAGGGGGGTGTGACAAAGTGATCAACAAATATCACCCACCCCCCACCCCCTCCCCTCAGAAAGTATCCAAAAACTAACCAAGAGAGGAGGGGAGTGAGCGTGAGAGTCCATGCTCACAGCATTGGCCAGCATCTCAGTTTTGCATCCTCAGCACTGCAGCCCAGTGTCTCTCCTCCAGTACAGCTGTCATATCTCTCCTCCAGTACAGCTGCATGTCTCTCCTCCAGTACAGCTGCATGTCTCTCCTCCAGTACAGCTGCATGTCTCTCCTCCAGTACAGCTGCATGTCTCTCCTCCAGTACAACTGTCATATCTCTCCTCCAGTACAGCTGCATGTCTCTCCTTCAGTACAGCTGCATGTCTCTCCTCCAGTACAGCTGCATGTCTCTCCTCCAGTACAGCTGCATGTCTCTCCTCCAGTACAACTGTCATATCTCTCCTCCAGTACAGCTGTCATATCTCTCCTCCAGTACAGCTGCATGTCTCTCCTCCAGTACAGCTCTGTCATATCTCTCCTCCAGTACAGCTGTCATATCTCTCCTCCAGTACAGCTGCATGTCTCTCCTCCAGTACAGCTCTGTCATATCTCTCCTCCAGTACAGCTGTCATATCTCTCCTCCAGTACAGCTGCATGTCTCTCCTCCAGTACAGCTGCATGTCTCTCCTCCAGTACAGCTCTGTCATATCTCTCCTCCAGTACAGCTCTGTCATATCTCTCCTCCAGTACAGCTCTGTCATATCTCTCCTCCAGTACAGCTGCATGTCTCTCCTCCAGTACAGCTCTGTCATATCTCTCCTCCAGTACAGCTGTCATATCTCTCCTCCAGTACAGCTGCATGTCTCTCCTCCAGTACAGCTCTGTCATATCTCTCCTCCAGTACAGCTGTCATATCTCTCCTCCAGTACAGCTGCATGTCTCTCCTCCAGTACAGCTGCATGTCTCTCCTCCAGTACAGCTCTGTCATATCTCTCCTCCAGTACAGCTCTGTCATATCTCTCCTCCAGTACAGCTCTGTCATATCTCTCCTCCAGTACAGCTGCATGTCTCTCCTCCAGTACAGCTGCATGTCTCTCCTCCAGTACAGCTCTGTCATATCTCTCCTCCAGTACAGCTGCATGTCTCTCCTCCAGTAGAGCTCTGTCATATCTCTCCTCCAGTACAGCTGCATGTCTCTCCTCCGGTATAGCTCTGTCATATCTCTCCTCCAGTACAGCTGCATGTCTCTCCTCCGGTATAGCTCTGTCATATCTCTCCTCCGGTACAGCTGCATGTCTCTCCTCCGGTATAGCTCTGTCATATCTCTCCTCCAGTACAGCTGCATGTCTCTCCTCCGGTATAGCTCTGTCATATCTCTCCTCCAGTACAGCTGCATGTCTCTCCTCCGGTATAGCTCTGTCATATCTCTCCTCCAGTACAGCTGCATGTCTCTCCTCCAGTACAGCTGTCATATCTCTCCTCCAGTACAGCTGCATGTCTCTCCTCCAGTACAGCTCTGTCATATCTCTCCTCCAGTACAGCTGCATGTCTCTCCTCCAGTACAGCTCTGTCATATCTCTCCTCCAGTACAGCTGCATGTCTCTCCTCCAGTACAGCTGTCATATCTCTCCTCCAGTACAGCTGCATGTCTCTCCTCCAGTACAGCTCTGTCATATCTCTCCTCCAGTACAGCTGCATGTCTCTCCTCCAGTACAGCTCTGTCATATCTCTCCTCCAGTACAGCTGCATGTCTCTCCTCCAGTACAGCTCTGTCATATCACTCCTTCAGTACAGCTGCATGTCTCTCCTCCAGTACAGCTCAGTCATATCTCTCCTCCAGTACAGCTGCATGTCTCTCCTCCAGTACAGCTCTGTCATATCTCTCCTCCAGTACAACTGCATGTCTCTCCTCCAGTACAGCTGCATGTCTTTCCTCCAGTACAGCTGCATGTCTCTCTCCAGTACAGCTGCATGTCTCTCCTCCAGTACTGCTGCATGTCTCTCCTTCAGTACAACTGCATGTTTCTCTCTCCAGGACAGCTGCATGTCTCTCCTCCAGTACAGCTGCATGTCTCTCCTTCAGTACAGCTGCATGTCTCTCTCCAGTACAGTCGCATGTCTCTCCTTCAGTACAGCTGCATGTCTCTCCTCAGTACAACTCCTAATGCTAGCATGCACTCAAATAACCCGCTTCCTAGCAGTGGTGTCTGGAAACGTCCATCTTGTTAAAAAAAAAAGCCATGGATACACGGTGGAAAATTGAGCCTAACTATGAGGTCCTGTCAGGATAGTGGGATCCTACTGCTGTATCTGAGGAAGACACAAAGTCCTCCTGGTGAAGGGCTCTCTGTGCCTCGCCTCCCTGACAGCTCAGGTGATGAGGACACAAGGGGGAGGGGTAAAGAGGGACACCTGAGGCCTGAAGGGTGAAGTGTGAGAGGTGACAGATGAGTGCTGAGTACTGAGTGTGTGTGTCGGGGAGGAGGGAGGTGTGCAGGTAGCCTGGAAACCGTTAGCTTTTTCTGAATGTGGAACACCTATCCTGTCTTTCATCAGGGACAAAGGGGAGGGGTATGCTTTGCAATAGAGTGACCCACATTTTTATTCGCTTTTTTAACGTTCCCCCAAAATTCAGGACACGCGACGAGTGCCGTATTATGACTCAATTATGACGTCACAAGGCACATGATGCACGTCGTAAGAGGACTCAACTATTACATCACGGGAAAGATGACACGGATCATTTGATGGGTATCGCTCCATTAGCGATCTCTGAGAGGGCATCAGTGAAAACGCCATACCCCTCACACTTCATTTCACAAATAGCTTTTGTGTGGGTTAAACTGTGTCTTTTCCCTGGACACCCCTCATGCACAGTCACTAACTAACAATAATAATGACCGTTTGACGCAGCAGGAGGGGGAAAGGCGGCTAAAAAGAGGCCGTGTGTGAATAATGTATGGCCTTCCCCGAGACCCAGGGCCTCAGTTCTGACGGAGGCAGATAATTCTGGATAGGTGCTTCAGCAGAACATCAGGAAAGCCACCGTGCATAACTTCAGAACCACCGCTAGTGCACCATAATGAACTATATTTATTTGGTTAGCTCATCGTCGCTGCAGTGCTGAAATTAGCAGAATAATACAGTCGGTATAATGGAGCGTGACGGACTCCTAGACTGGCCGTACTGGCCCGGCGGTGCACACCAGGCTGCGTGTTGTTCTTGAGATGGATATCTGCTTCACAACAAGCTGCCGTATCAAAGCGCTCGCTCAGATAATGGCTCCCCTTTTTTGCAGATGAATGCGAGCAATCCAATTTAAACATTCTCTATTTTGCATATGACTTCATGCACAGGCTCGGTCAACAAAAGAGGTTTCCACGGTAAATAAAGCCTTGTATGTTCCTACGGCAAATTTTACAGCTCATTTAGACTTTTAACAACAATTCATAATTGTAGGGTGAAATTTGACTTGGCTCGGCTTGATATTTGCAGAGCCCCTCCACACCAGCGCATAGCGTATGATCGTTTGAGACCAGAAAATCTCTCCAGAAGTAGCAGGAGAACAGAGGAATCTGAATATCTGATATACTATAATGATATTTGTATGATGTTATTTATATTATATATAGATCTTTATGTGCATTGATGTCTAGATATGCTAGTAAAAAGGTAAAAAATGGGTAGACATTTAGACATTTGTTTACAGACATGCAATTGTGGAGAGAAACATAGAAAATCAAGTTATTTGAAAGTATATACGTACATACAGCATGTGTTGGTGTCTGTAAATGATTAACTGTATGTTTGTAGTCTTGAGAGGTCAATATGAGTGGCTTTGTTGATGTGTAGATGTATACTACATGTGTAGATGCAGGCTACTATCATGCTGATTAAATGTGAAGACACTGTGCAGATCTAGGGACGTGAGAATCACGCGCTGACACACGCAGACCTGCAGAGTTGTATGAATGTATGGAAATACATCGCTGTATATAACAAAATATTTAACTGTAGAGATATGTGTAGACGTATATGTATACACAGCTCTGTAAAAATGTGGATTTAAATACATGAAGCCGTGGAAATGTGTGGGTCCACAATGAGATGCATAATGTAAGATGCATAAGGACTTATGGATGCATAGCTGTACAGAGACATGCAGATCTGTCACACTGTGTAAATGTACAGAACTGTGCACCATATGCAGGGAAACATATGGATGTAGAGATATGTGTATATTTTACAGATGGAGATGAGTGGACATATAGATCCATGGAGATGAGGTGCTAAAGGACAGAGAAGCGCAGGAGGGCAGGAATCCAGAGCTCACAGACTCACTGCAACTCAGTCACTCAGCCCTGCTGTATCTCAGTCACTCAACCCTGCTGTAACTCAGTCACTCAGCCCTGCTGTATCTCAGTCACTCAGCCCTGCAGTATCTCAGTCACTCAGCCCTGCTGTATCTCAGTCACTCAGCCCTGCTGTAACTCAGTCACTCAGCCCTGCGGTATCTCAGTCACTCAGTCCTGCGGTATCTCAGTCACTCAGTCCTGCGGTATCTCAGTCACTCAGTCCTGCGGTATCTCAGTCACTCAGCCCTGCGGTATCTCAGTCACTCAGCCCTGCTGTATCTCAGTCACTCAGCCCTGCTGTATCTCAGTCACTCAGCCCTGCTGTAACTCAGTCACTCAGCCCTGCTGTATCTCAGTCACTCAGCCCTGCAGTATCGTCACTCAGCCCTGCTGTAACTCAGTCACTCAGCCCTGCTGTATCTCAGTCACTCAGCCCTGCTGTATCTCAGTCACTCAGCCCTGCTGTATCTCAGTCACTCAGCCCTGCTGTATCTCAGTCACTCAGTCCTGCAGTATCTCAGTCACTCAGCCCTGCTGTATCTCAGTCACTCAGCCCTGCAGTATCTCAGTCACTCAGCCCTGCTGTATCTCAGTCACTCAGCCTTGCTGTAACTCAGTCACTCAGCCCTGCTGTAACTCAGTCACTCAGCCCTACTGTAACTCAGTCACTCAGCCCTGCGGTATCTCAGTCACTCAGCCCTGCTGTAACTCAGTCACTCAGCCCTGCTGTATCTCAGTCACTCAGCCCTGCAGTATCTCAGTCACTCAGCCCTGCAGTATCTCAGTCACTCAGCCCTGCTGTATCTCAGTCACTCAGCCCTGCTGTAACTCAGTCACTCAGCCCTGCAGTATCTCAGTCACTCAGCCCTGCTGTATCTCAGTAACAACGTTCCCGGGAACGACACCACTGCGACCCCCCCCCCCCCCCCCCCCCCCATGTGCCCCACAGACTCACGTGTCCAGCTTCTCAAAGACAGACAGACAGACCTTTAAAAGCTTCAAGAGCAATAACACAGAGGAAGGGAGGGGCTTCTCCACTTCAGATGGAATTGGTTATTTCTTTTTATAATTGCACATATATGCATTTGGGTGCGGGCAGGATTGGACATTACGGATACTGCAATGTTTTTATCATTAAGATAAGATCAGGTCCGTTGTCGAATACTTTCACAATCCACAGGGGAACTGCACTGACAAATCATGAAGCCACGCTTGAATAATACAGTTATGAACAGAAACAGAATCAAAATATCTATTATTATTGTTACCTGTAACCCAGCCAGACAATTGTATTAACAATAAGTGCATTTGCTGTAGTTCCTGAGCAGGCTGGTTTACACCAAGCCTAAAGGCTTAATGGAAATGCACCATTCCCATTTACATATTGTGCTTTTTTAATAACTTTACTGTATTTTGTGTATTTATGTATATGTGAATATATACAATCATATTGTTCTGGTATTACTCTGTTTATTGAATGTTTCATGTTTCTTGCCAGGGTTTGGAAATACAAATGCAAATTTTGTCATGCCAATAAAGCACTTTGAATTTGAATTTGAATTTGAGAGAGCGAGATAGGTGAGCCGGGTGTTCATGTGAGTGTATCTCTGCGACGGAATGTGCGTATGTGTGAGTACACAGTATGCACGTAGGAGAGTGTGTGCGTATGTGTGAGTACACAGTATGCACGTAGCAGAGTGTGTGTGTGAGTACACAGTATGCACGCAGGAGAGTGTGTACATATGTGTGAGTACACAGTATGCACGTAGGAGGGTGTGTGCGTATGTGTGAGTACACAGTATGCACGTAGGAGAGTGTGTGCATATGTGTGAGTACACAGTATGCACGTAGGAGAGTGTGCGTGTGTGAGTACACAGTATGCACGTAGGAGAGTGTGCGTGTGTGAGTACACAGTATGCACATAGGAGAGTGTGTGTATGTGTGAGTACACAGTAAATGTGAGTGAGCCTGTGTGCAGTTTGGGGGGGGGGGGGGGGGGGGCTCAAAGAGAGGACAGGGATGGGCTGTGAGCCTGCCTGCCTGCCTGCCTGCTTGGGACCGTCAGTTAAATCTCCCATACAAAGAGCCCTTTGTATACTGCACACTCCACCAGCAGGGGCGCTCAGTAAGGCCTCATATCCCATCTGAAACCTGTTATAGGAAGACACGGCGTCAAAATGACAGGCTCCTTTCGCACGTCCACCCTGCGTCACACGCACCCGCCTTCTGTGCAAAAGCTCAGAACGCCGTTCACACATTCACGAATGCTGTGTTTGCAGTGCAACAGATATTAGATATTTACCACACAGGGAAAAGCAGTGTGTTATGACTTTACACCACACTGCGTGCATTAACACCGCAATACAATCTCTCACACACACAAAACCCCCACCAGCCTGCAGATGATCTTGTGGGGGCAGCAAATATGCTTATTTCGATGGATTTTAATCGCATTTCTCTTACAAACTCCTGTGATATTCTGCTATCGGAAAGCATTGAGATACATAATGGATATACGGCATACGTTGCTTTGTATATCATTGGCAAATGACATTATATGGTGTCATGACAAACGAGTCACTAATGTATAGTGCTACAAAATGACGTACGGCGGTAGAATGTGTAATGACATGTCGGGCCTATGTAACTGATGTTGTTCGTAATGGGGAATGATTTATTTGGTTCACTGCAGCTATAGGCGGAACAGTAAAAACGATATAAACACTGTTTCCCCTTATCTCAGCACAGTAGCCTGGCAGACAGACACATACCCCCTTGTGTCAGGGCCTGGGAACACAGCAGCACTGTGACACGGGGAGGGCCGAGGGTCGTGGGATTGTGTGCGGTTCAGCTCTGCCCTACACACGGCCTAAATGGAATTTATGTTGGGTTAGCACCAATAAGCAAAATTTAATTTGCATCATTACATTGCTGGGGAAAATCTAATTTCAGGAGGAGTGCATTTCAGTAGTCTGTGTACGAGGGACCCATTCAGTCGGTCGGTCGGTCTCCTCTCTCTCTCTCTCCATCACCTGTCCGTTGTGAGTGGTGGGCACATTTCCCCTGCAGCCAGCCTGTCTTGGTGCAAAGACAGGGCCGCGCCTGTCGCCGTCCGGGGGCAGGGTCATTAGCACAGAGTCATGGGAAGGCCGGGGCAGCTGTGGTGGCTGTAGGATGTCTGGCCGCGTAATGCGTTAAACGGGCCTGGCTTTTCGGCTACGCCGCTAATGGTGTCTGACTTCCCAAAACGCCAGGGCCCGGCCGACAGAGACGAGAGGACACTTTTCTCCCCCGTAAAAATCCAGAGGTCCTCTCATCCCATTCCTGTACCGTAAAAAGTGTCCACAGATGCAGGGGGAGGGGGTAGTACGTTGGCAGAAGTCAGAGCTGCCCCCGTCACATTCTCCAAGAAAGATAAACGGCTACCTGGCTAATTATACCGTCTTCTCGGCAGAATCAAGTGTCATAGCTATTTTGCTACTCTTCCTCTTTTTTTTATTATTTTCTAACCATCCCTTCTTAATTCTGCCTTCTTTCCCACTTCCCCGGTCCCTCCATCAGCTGCGGGTGCCTGAATGTGTATCAGAGGGTCCGGGGGTGGGGGGGTGAGCGTAATGTGATCAGTAATGAATTTTGTGTTACATTAGGCTGAATAAATGGACGGACAAGCGCAGACTACAAGTGTCCGGGAGTCTGACTTAATCTAATGACGCCAAAACAGAGACAGAACCAATTACAGAGAGGGCCAACTCAGTGCTGCTGCAGGGACTGCAAATGAATAGCTACAAATCAAATTAGGGCCTAATAGACGCGCTGCGAGAGGGAGGCAGTCGATGCTAAACGCATTAGGGCCTTGTGACCTCCATGCTCCAAGCAGCAGCGTCCAGAATCCCACTTCCATCTTCCCTTAAAAAATCAAAGGAACTCTTGTCCACTTAAGTAGAAGAAGAACGCCCTGTTGCCTCCTAAACGAGTTAAACATTTGGATTGTCAGAAAGGCAATTTCCCCTTTTCGGCTTCAATACGAATGACCTAATTCATGATTTTAAGACCTTTGAAATGTACGGTTTTCCAAGCTTATCCGCGCAAGAAATCACTTTACGAAACCAGAGGCGGTTCAGAGGAAGAAATGCTGATCCTTTCTTAGCTGTGGGCACAGCGGAAACAGGGGGGCGGAAAGCTAGAATAAATGTGTTGGATAAATTGACCGTGCTGGCTGTAAGACGCATTAGTTAAGTAAATGAACTAAATAGGGTTTACTACTTTAACTTTTTCCCAACTTTAAAGTCCTTACATTTCCTGTACTCCTGTGCTGAATTAGTCGTGAACGAGAGCAGGAAGAGGAGTGTAAAAGACAAACAGGAAACACACTGATGCAGGCAGAGCAACACAGGCGATAACTTTTATCTAAACCTGCAACCTTTCACTAGCAGAAGATGCAGAGAAGCATTAGCCGAGGTTCATTCGTGGCAATTTGCTCATGGCGGTCGCTGTCCACACCAGATTCGGTAGTGCCGGTGATTTCCGTGCAGCCCTGTGGGACGGCCCACGGGCAGTCCAAAATTTCTCAGCAGTAGGGCAGGAACCGGTAAGCGATGCAACAAACCAAACCAAGAGCCCATGCAGCAGGGGTAAGATCTGCCTAGTCAAAGCAGTGGCAGTGTGGAGACAACACAATTGGTCTTTAATAGGGACCAATCAGACCAGCCTAAATTGCCTTTAGGTGTCCAAGCCCAGTTATGCACAGGGAAAGTGCTTCTGTCGTTTTCCAAAGCACTTCCAGGCTTAGCAACGAGAGAATGCTTTTAGCATCTCAAATTCTAATTACATTTATAGACTGTAGCGCACTACATGGGAGTCGAATTTGGTACATAATTTGAAAATGTTCTGGTTTGTGAGGTGGTTGGAAATTGAACTGAATCTCATTAGGTAGCTGGTTAAACTTGGACAGCCAGAGACGAGGTAGCCAGCTAGCCCCCATGGCATGTTGTCTGGGATTAAATGCACTACTTTTTGTTTTCTACAAAGTCAAACGATAAAATAAGTTCATGTTTGCTAGTGAAGTAGCTTTCTGTACAATAAAATAAGTTCAGGTTTGCTAGTGCCGTAGCTTTTCTGTACAACAAATGTCTGTTGGGCTAAAATGGAAACCACCATTCAAACACCATTAAATTAATTATATCTACAGAGGTGAAATTTCCACTGTTAAAACTAAGCACGCAAGCAGTGGCTCAAAGTGTAAAAATGATTATAACTTTATACGGTTCACATTACATGCTAATTTCCCCCATCGGAGTGTAGGGAGTGGAAGTGACCACAGGGGGCTCTGCGCTGTGATGGAACTTATCAACAGAGCCGAACGCTCCATGGCCTGGGGGCACTGGAGGGGCTGGCCAGATCCGGAAGGGCATTTCTGATTCTTTCCGCCATAATTGCAAACACAAATAAACACACGGTGGATGACCGGGACCCCGTCACCCCTGACTGAAACAGGGCTGATTAGGAACAGAAACCCCCCCACCCCCACCCCACCCCACCCCCCATCTCCCCTAACTACGACTCTAAATCACCAGGACCGCCGCATCACATCGAATTCTCCCGGGAGAAACTGACCCGCGGCCCCGTTCTCTCCGTCTCGCAGCTGTGAGGGGGCGAAGCTCTGTCCGAAACACGTCGCCTCAGGATTGAGGCCCGGCGGCCGCCGCCCTCGCCGTTCCTTCGCAAAGCTCGGCGCTCGAAACGCGCGGATCCGATGACACGCGCGCGCGGACACCGAGACCAACGTCAATATGTGCGCGCTTGCCAGATACACCGTGACCGTAGGTGGGCGTGTTAGGCTGGGCCGGGCGGATTATGAGTTTGGGCTGCATTTCCATTGTAACAGGAAACGGAGACATGGTTATTTTGCGCAGAGAACGTACAGTTAAGTCTGTTTGCACAGGCAACTAAACTGTCTCCATCTAACCATCACACGAGGAACACAGGGATCAAACCTCAGGCAGGGTGGAACAGGGTTGAAGCAGGGCGCCGTTTTACTCCACAACCTAAACAGGTTTACAAGCTTTCCAGAACCTCGTTCTAGTCACGGTACCAGAAGGGCCGAACAGAGGAGCTGCGGACAGTTTGGGGGGGGGCGGGGAGCTCACCTGTCCCAGGGCCCACGGCGTCCCGGCTGGGCGACTCGGACATGGCGTCTGCCAGCCGCTCCCTCAGCCCATCCTCGGAGGCGTCCACGGAGGACATGTGACGCATGAAGCTCTCGGGCCAGCTGCCGCACACCTCCAGCAGGGTCACGCTGCGGTCCAGCATTCCTGAAACGGGCCAGCAGGAAGTACATCACACTGCCGCAGTGTATCATGGGAAAAAAGAGCAGTGATCAAAGCTGTGAGGACGCATTGGGTGAACAGGCCCTCGAATACAGGAGCCTGTATGCTTTCACTGTCCTATCCTCCCTAATGAATAAATATGTACTATTATACATATTTAACTACTATATCAACATCTTTCTAAGCTCCCAGGGTGACCCAAACCTCACCATTTTATCTTTAATAAAAGGTTTTATGTGGAAAAAAATGCTAATGCAAAAACAGGTTGCCTCTGTTCTGCATTTTGAGCAAATCACTTGAGCGAAATTAATTGAGTATAAAAACTTTTCTCTAGATTAATTAAGCAAATTATTTCACACCCTTTGAGGACGCAAAATGACGTGGCGTTAGTAAGGCCAAGCCGAGACGTGTCAGTGCAAAGGATGTGTAAGTTAAGAGGTTCACAGGTTTATTCTGCTCAGCTCATTTTCCAGGGTAAATAATTGGGACTGCCTGAGACTGCTCCAGTGTTTGGGAGCCCTGGCGGGCGACCCCGCCCACCCCTCACTCTCCCACCCCGTCCCTCAGACAGGTGTAAGGCACAGGCCCCTGGACTCCCTAAATCAACACCCAGGTTCCTGTACTGTACACGCCGTCATTAGAAGGACACCGGGACCACAGCGCACACTTCAACAACGAGTGAAGCTTAAATCATAAACAGATTAGCATCAAACGCATCAATAAAGTGTCCGGCGTGGGTTCCAAGAAGTTTAAAGAAGAGAATGGGGAGGGAGGACTGGGGGTGGCTCCTGGGTGATAAAAAGAGTTGGCAGAGGGGTTCGGAGTGGGGGGGGGGGGGCTCGTCTGGCCCCTGTGATCACAGACAGAGACGAGAGGCAGGGCACGAAACGCCAGCAGGTTATCTGGGGCCGAGCGGGGGGGGCCCTTTGATCTGCGGGCAGCGGCTATCTGCCGCGGCACTACGGCCCTGCACAGCCTCAGCCACACTCTCCCACTCTGACAGCTGCTAATACGCAGGCGAGAGCGCGGCGCGTCGCGGGGCGGGGCGGCCGCCGGCCCGGCGCTGATAGCGGGACCCGGGGGGGGGGGGCCGGGGGGGTGGGCAGCTATCGCGCTGGTAAACACTCGGCCGGGCAGGCTCACGGACAGCAGATAACTTCATACCACTTCATAAAAGCTGTTTGTGCGTGTCCGCCATTGATTTCTCGAAGGATGGGCCCTTCCCCCCCGACCTGGCGGCCGGGCCTTCAGAGCCAGGGCCCGGCGGGTGTGTGGGCTTGCCAGTGTGAAAATCAGGTGGACAAGCAACTGCACGTTCAAACCTTGCTGTTTTTCCGCAGTGCCGATAATGAATTTATTCCAGGAGAATGTGAGCAAATCTGACACAGCGTCCAGCATATAAATACTATTAAAACATGGGTCTTAGGTTCTGTAGGTGGTATGACATAGGATGTGTGTTATGTTTGCATGTTCCAGTTTGCGTCTAGGGTGCAGCACCCACAATAGTGGGAGTGTAGGCGCAGACATGTACCAGGGCTTGACATTAAGGCTTGCCCTATTGTCCGAGACAAGTACATGTTTTGGTCTGAAAATTTTCCATCCACTTGCCCAAAGGGACAAGTGAGAGATGAAAAAAACTTCAATTAAAAATGATCCGAATAGAAGTAGAAATTGCACGCTGCTCATTTCACCTGACATCCTGGTTACATTGTTAATGAGATCATTTTGCTAATAGGAATTGAGAAAATGCAACAACAAATTTTATCTATTTCAATCACAAAAGGGGGGTTTCGGACAAGTTGGCGAGTTTTTCAGAGACAAGTGAAAAATGAAAGTCCGATGGACGAGTGCTTAATGTCAAAAAAATCTTAAATGTATATGTGCTTGTGCACTTTTGTTCTCGATTGTGAGTGTGTGTGATTGTGCTTGTATGCGTGTGTGAGCAAGGTGAGGTTAGTGAGATAGGGGTATGTATTTCCATGCAGGGTGGTTGCGGCCTGCAGCCTACTGCCGCAAGGCTAATGGTAATGGGCATGTAATGTGTGTAAGTGTTGTACCTTTGAGTTTCTGTGCATATGAGCCTGTGAAGCAGCATGTAATGTATGCAAAAGGATAAGTCCGTGCGTGGTATGTCTGTGTGAGAGCACTTTTTTGCACGCATGAATGTGTGTGTGTGTGCGGGGTGTATGTGTATATGTGGGTGTACGTAGGAGTGGTGTGTGTGTGTGTGTGTGTGTGTGTGTGTGGTGTATGTGTAGGAATGGTGTGGTGTGTGTGTGTATGTGTGTATATGTGGGTGTACGTAGGAGTGTGTATGTGTAGGAATGTGTGTGTGTGTGGTATGTGTATTATGTGGGTGTACGTAGGAGTGTGTATGTGTAGGAATGTGTGTGTGCGTGTGGTGTGTGTGTATATGTGTGTGTGTGTGTGCTCTGTTCAGGACTACAGACAGCATTTCTCCTCTAGCAGACAGTCCCCTGGGGGTTGGAGTAGAGCTCTCTCACCCTCACTCACTGTGGCACTTCACTCATGGGCACTCTTAAGGGGATTTCTTTACAAAGCTATTAAAACATCACTCTAAATTAACATGAAGGCAGGACTCTTAAGGGAAAGCCTGATTTCCCCCTCTCTCCTCCATAAGGCCACGCAAGTCCTCGCTATCTTTTTAAATTTAGCAGGCGCTGTGCCGCTGGTGGCTGGTGGCGTTGCGGCATTACCGGCCCCTGCGCACGGGCCTGAAGTGGGTGTGGATTACCCTGCCGGTGAACGCTCAGTCCGCTGCAGTTATTTTGAGGGCAAATCCAGTTGCAGGATGATAAAGGAATATCTGGATGTCAAGGTCATGAGTTCACCTCCTGGGCCAGGGCGATCTCTTCCTCAGACTGGTCTGACAAGCCAGTCATTGCCTGCATTCCACATTCTTCACACCTGTCAGCTTTTAAAATGGCACAATTAAATAATCATGTGGCCCCCGGGAGCGCGGTGGGGGAGAGCCGCGAGCCTCAGGTCTGTCCGTGTGACATTTTTAATGCGGCACGGTGTTTTAAAAAAAAATCCCTTCCCTTCAGATGGAAAAATGTCCTTGGAACTACTGAAATACGAGTTTATGATGTCGCGCGTTTTCATATAAAATAAATAAGGACATGAATTAAAGAACGGAAAACGCGGTGCGGTTTTTGAGTTTGTCGTCGGTCCCTGCGGTTGACGCTCTCTCCGGGGCTGCAGCCGGGCACCGGTGGCTTTGGTTATCTCACGCCACGCTGAAATTTACTCGAAAAATTATTCACCCTCCGGTCACCTTTACGGCCCCCGCGTCCGAACCAGAGGGAATGTAAAATATACACACAGAGGGCGGAAAAATTCCCGCGTCTCCGCGCTACCTGGCAACCGCCAGAGATAACAAACACGCTAATGATGAGGAGTGTGGGTGTGGAGTAATGCAATTAGCCTTTATTAGGGGCTGTTAAGACCGCTTTAGTTAATGATCTTTTTCTGGCTTGAGAAGATTATGGCTTTTTTATGGGTCTAAAAACAGTAACCTTCTGGTGGAAGCTGTCAGTATGTAAATTGGAATCTGTTGATAAAGGTCCCAAAGGCACGCAATTAACTGGCGCCATTGATACGCGCAAATCGAAAGGCAAACGCAAAGCCCTTCGGTCATCCAACGGTTTGGAACATGTTGAGGTTATATAAAAAAAAATAATAATAAAAAAAAGAAGGGTGTTTTTGCCTTTTCTTGTTAAAATCAGAGGGATGGTATGACTGTATAGTCAGTCTCCCCGCTGGCTCCAGAGGCTTGGAGTGGTGGAGGCCGGCAGGACTTGGAGGTGTGAGGGTGATGTTTTGTGGAAGAGTGCTCAGCGAGCTGCTTTGAACAGGAAGTCTGAGGAGACCGTTAGTGATGGCAGGCGAGGGAGGGAGGGAGGGAGGGGGGGGGGGGGGGGGGGGGGTGGGGTGGGGTGTGTGGCTGTGACTGAGACAGGACAGTGTGCGCCACCACCAGACCAAGGCCAGAGGTTTATCTCAGCACCCCACTTTCTCAAGAGCACCCTCTGGAGCGCTCCTTCCCCTCGCAGCCATCCTCCCGATTAGGGCGACACGGATACGTTCCCCTGCTGGGGGAGGTGAGAGGGTGGGGTCTTATCAGTCCTCCTTTCAAAAAGCTCTCGGTCCGGCCCTCTCTTTTTCAGAAGCCCCGCCGCGGGACTCGTCGTCATCCCCCTCTCTCCCCCCCCCCGCCCCATCAGCGCCTTCCGGGACCCCAAACTGACAGCCTCGCAGACGGGGCGCAACGCGGCGGCGGGCGACCCCGGGTCCTGAGAGCTGCCAGGACTGCTTAGCGAGTGTTAATGCAGATGCACGCTCGCGGGATTAGCCGCCAGATAGGCAGCTCCCGGAGCATCTCCCCCACCCCTGGGCGTCGGAGGAGTGGCGCTTTTCATTACATTACCCGCTCGCTTTTAAATCATTTAACTGGGCTCCTCTCTCCCGGCTCTCCCGAGTGTTAGTAATCCCGTCAATACCAGCCCACGGCGGGGGGCCTTTGCTCACGCTCCCTTTCACACAATGCGTCTCCCTTTCAGGCCTGCACTTCTCAGCCTCCTTAAAAGCCATTTCATGGAGCGTCGGGAGAAAAAGAGAAATCTCGCAATTAGCCTTAAACCCTTAATGGCAGGGAGAGCGCCTTTTGGTCTCAACTGTGTGTGGCACTTTCAGTGACGGGCCTAATCCGCGGCATTACAATGAAAGGCGTAGGGGACTTTTTCCCCCACCCCGAATAAGCCACCTTTCAGGTCTCTGGGCATCGCGCTCCCGTGTTTTGTGCCCGTCCCTCGCGGTGGGGGATCCCGGGGGGGGGGGGGTGTTTTCGACATCACAAGACTTCCGCCCCCCCCCCCCTCCAAAAAAGAGCAGCGCGCGCCTCTTTCCTTTGGTGGGCGTGACGGCCGGGGCCTGACGATTACCGCCTCAAAGGGGACGTTTCCAGCTGCCCGTCACAATTAAACGGCTTGCTCTAGGCGAGGGAGGGCTGTGGTGTGGGGGGGGGGGGGGGGGGGGGCGTTAAGGGAGTCGGTTCCTCTCCTGTCAGAAAGTCCACATTACCGTGGAAACCATTGGAGGCATTGGGAGCTCAGAAGAGAGTGCTCTCTGATTGAGCTCTTCATCCACATGCATTCTGGGAGAACCTGTGGTATGAGGCACGGGGGAGAGGCCTCCATGGCTACTGTAGTCCCCTTTATTTGGCAGGGAAGGGTGGTGGTGGTGGGGTGGGGGGGGGGGGGGGGGGTAGGGGGGTGTTGAGGTGCAATCCTTGGACCTGCAACCCCAGAAGTGACAGGATCCTGCCAGCAGGACAGAGGGCCGGGTAGGAATTACAAGAACTGCCGAATCGAATCTGACCACTCCAGCTGCCCCACAAGAGTTTGCACTTGCACAGAATAATCACCGAAGATGAACGGCCGCCCAGTGTGTGTGTGTGTGGTGTGTGCGTGTGTGCATGTGTGTGTGTGTGTGTGCGTTATTGTATATGTGTGTGCGTGAGTGTGTGTGCATGCCTGTGTGTGTATGCATGGGGGTGCAGGTACAGTGCTGTACTGCATTAAAAATGCCTTCTTGTTTACTCGTTGTAAATGGAAGCCCATTTATCCTCAGTCTGGGTCTGTGACCAATTGCCCCCATCAACCCCCCCCATCACAGACTAGAGACCAAAGGGAGCCCGGTCACTGAAAAGCAAACGTGGACAGGCTCTGCACCCGACCCACACACAGGGCTCTGCACCCGACCCACACACAGGCTCTGCACCCCGACCCACACACAGGCTCTGCACCCGACCCACACACACTCCTTTGAGTTGCTTTTTTTGTCTGTGTGGATTTTCCTGCACGCCCAGAGTGAAACGTTAATGAGAAGTGAGGAGAGCAACCCCAACCCCTCTGTTCCCCTAACCCTGTGTTCTGTGCTCCTTCATGTCGGGCCTTACGGCATGGCTAATAAAGCCTTGCAGTGGCCCCGCGGTGATTAAAGGGCCACGATAGGCCTGACACAGAGCAGAGCCCAGAGGGTGTGTTTACTGACAAACTGCTGAAACGCTCCTGACAGCTGAAGAGGAGAGGCCCCGCCCCCCTGCTCGCAACAGCCACGGCTTCATAGCTCCGCCCTGGGCTTGCGTAAACCTCGCCTCTCACCCACCCACGCACGAATTAAACATTTATACACCCCACCCCTTACTCACCCAAAACTTACACCCAACTCATACACCTCTGCCCTAATGACCAAAGCCCATACACCCTGCCTCTCTACCCACCCAAAACTGAAACGCGCCTCCCTCCCGCATCCAGAGAACGCACACTCCTCACTCTCGCTCGCCTGGAGATCACACAGAGCCCACCTTCCTCTCGGCCCTCACTCACCCTGAGTAAATGCGTCAGGATGGGCCTGGTGTCTCCCCCTCTGCCCATAATCTACATGCAAGCTGCGCTGCACATCTGGGAATACGTTCAGTCAAATGCTTACATGAAGTGACTTTAATGAATTGCCACTCCTGTATTAGGCATCTACCGGGCCCCCGGTGGGGCCGCTTACTCTGAGCAACATTATGATTATAATTGGTGAGCAATGAGTAAACAGAACGTTAGCGCACGCAATTAATAATAAAAGGTCAACAGGAGAAACAAAGTTCTGGGTACACCTTTCTGTCAGGAAGCCTAATGGATTTCAGACGGCGTTGTATTTACACTGTAACTTAATGAGGCAACACTTTGTTTATGTAGAGAAGTTAATGCACTTTAGTGCCTCTTTATTGCATTCGTTCCTCTGACAGGCGATAGAGTTAGCGGCGTTCCTCGCTTGCTCTCTGGTAAGGGGCAGGCCCACACGGACTTACTGACAGCCCACGGCAAACACACTTCATGCGTACGGCAAACAAATGCCACCCGTCTCGACACAATGAAAAAGTAGTGATCGCGGAATGTGTGTCTGCAGGACGTGTTTATGCTTTGAAATGTGCCGTCAGCGTGAATTGAGCTGACGTCTGTTTGGAGAGGACTCTAATCAGGGTGGAGGGTGGAGTTAGTGTGGTAGAGAGGGGAAGTCAGTGTGTAAGGTTGGAGTCAGTGGGTAGAGGCAGAGTCAGTGTTTAGGGGTGGAGTCAGTGTGTAGAGAGGGGGAGTCAGTGTGTAGAGGTGGAGTCAGTGTGTAAGGTTGGAGTCAGTGGGTAGAGGCAGAGTCAGTGTGTAGGGGTGGAGTCAGTGGGTAGAGGTGGAGTCAGTGTGTAGAGAGGTGGAGTCAGTGTGTAAGGTTGGAGTCAGTGGGTAGAGGTGGAGTCAGTGTGTAAGGTTGGAGTCAGTGGGTAGAGGCAGAGGTCAGTGTTTAGGGGTGGAGTCAGTGGGTAGAGGTGGACGTCAGTGTGTAGAGAGGTGGAGTCAGTGTTTAGGGTGGAGTCAGTGTGTAGAGAGGTGGAGTCAGTGTGTAGAGAGGGGGGAGTCAGTGTGTAGAGGTGGAGTCAGTGTGTAAGGTTGGAGTCAGTGGGGTAGAGGCAGAGTCAGTGTTTAAGGGTGGAGTCAGTGGGTAGAGGCGGAGTCAGCGTGGTAGAGAGGCAGAGTCAGTGTTTAGGGGTGGAGTCAGTTGGTAGGGGTGGAGTCGGTGGGTAGAGGTGGAGTCATGTGTGCAGAGAGGCGGAGTCAGTGTTTAGGGTGGAGTTAGTGTGTAGAGAGGTGGAGTCAGTGTGTAGAGAGGGGGGAGTCAGTGTGTAGAGGTGGAGTCAGTGTGTAAGGTTGGAGTCAGTGGGTAGAGGCAGAGTCAGTGTTTAAGGGTGGAGTCAGTGGGTAGAGGCGGAGTCAGCGTGTAGAGAGGCAGGAGTCAGTGTTTAGGGGTGGAGTCAGTTGGTAGGGGTGGAGTCGGTGGGTAGAGGTGGAGTCAGTGTGCAGAGAGGCGGAGTCAGTGTTTAGGGGTGGAGTTAGTGTGTAGAGAGGTGGAGTCAGTGTGTAGAGAGGGGGAGTCAGTGTGTAGAGGTAGAGTCAGTGTGTAAGGTTGGAGTCAGTGGGTAGAGGCAGAGTCAGAGGGTAGAGGCAGAGTCAGAGAGGGTAGAGGCGGAGTCAGCGTGTAGAGAGGTAGAGTCAGTGTTTAGGGGTGGGAGTCAGTGGGTAGAGGCGGGAGTCAGTGTGCAGAGAGGCGGAGTCAGTGTTTAGGGAAGTAGGGTGGAGTTAGTAAAGGACAGATGGTGTCAGTGTGTACAGCAGGTCACTCTCGCAGTTCTTTAGAGGCGCGTTAAATGTGCCCGCTGGGGGTCACGGCCCTGGTTTCATTAATCAACACAGACCTTCTTACCACCAACACATTCATCAAGCCCAAGTTACACTGGGAAACCCGATCACACACTTCCCTGGGTCACCCGTCTGCAGGCGATTGATGACCCCGCCTTTAATCCCAATTCCCCCAGCTTTAAGATGGGGCTTTCACCACAATAACACAACACACACCCACCACAGCACATCCAGCCCTCAGACTGGGGGCTCACACACAGCACATTACAACAGAGCGCTTCACATCACTATGCCACCCAGTGTAATTCAAAGGGAAACACTCTCATGCGCTCTCCTGCCAACAGCTTAAAGGATTGCACCGACACAGGCAACTCAACACAATACAGAACAGTCAACACAAAAATGGCTCAACACTACGAGACAGGACTGCACACACCGCAAATACTCAACACAACACGATAGAAGCAACAAAACGCAGAATGCCACCCCACACAACGCCACTTTCTCCTGCACTTGTGTTCGCAGTGCTGATAAGGCAGAGCACTGCGCAGTCATCAGGAACACAGCCTTGGCCCTGAGGGTTTAGCCGGTCTCTCAGAAAGAAGGCTGAACACACCGCACACACTCGCCATCCGGACACACGCTCACCCAGCCAGTCTAAAAGACTCTCAAACAAGCAGCCCCCTTCATAACAAGCTGCTAATGGACGACACAATGCACCTCAAATCCATCTGACAGTTCATTTATAAAAAAGCAAAAATCAACAACAAAAAAAACAAAACAGACAGATTTCTCTTCCGTTACGGCCCCCCCTGTCCCGGGGCCTCCACTCTGTATTTATTTACGCACGGTATTTACCCCTACCTCTCCTGAGGTCCACGCGGTTCACACTACTATCCGGGAAATGACCCGGCACAAACATAAACTCGCGCCGAATTCTGTTTACTGTTGCTTTAACACACTCCAAATAAATATCTGCCCAGGATTTACGCATTCTCATGCGAGCAGAAACGTGGAGCCCCAAAAGTGTCAGGGCCGGAGCCCGCGTGTCACAGAAAGAGAGAGGGATGGAGAGAGGGGCGAGACGGGGAGAGAGAACGAGAGAGAAAAAGAGCGAGAGAGTGACAGCGAGATATACGGGCCGGGGAAGGAGAGGAGCGAGGGAAAGAGAGAGGGAGAGACGGAGAACCAGACAGAGATGGCGACGGCGATTCCTGTGCCCTTTCGGTAAGTGAGTTAAGATGCGCGGCCTCATATTTATCTTGCGTCTGCCAGAGAGGACTAAAAAAAAAAAAGAACTGTGAAAAACAGAGGCCTCAGCTGGCCGCCGGGGTAGCGAGAACACCCCCCACCCCCCTCCTCCATCACAGACATCCACAGGGCCCTGGCCTTGTCATATAGCATTGTTTAGCAGGCTGCTCATGTCCGGCACGGCGCTCACGCCACATCAGAAACTGATATGATTGATTGGAGGCGGTGTCACACCTGACTGCAGGGTGCTCCTGGGCACTGGCCGTCTCCAGCCCCGGCCCTTATCTCCCAGTAAAAGTTTGGTCTGCGTAGTCGGTCGCGGGCTGCATGTCAATAGTTTAAGTGCTGCTGCTGAGTGTCTGTGAGGTGTGTGTGTGTGTGTGCGCTCTGGGTTCCATGGAGGACACACGTTTCCAGTGGCACGGGAGGTGTGAGTCACTCCATAGCCTGTCTTCGCTCTCGGCCCCGATGCAAGCTGAAACAGACCCGACTAATGGATCCCGACTTGCTGATTACGAACACTACCCTCTGTGGCCACAGGGGGAGCAAAGACGGTGTAAACTTGCGGGTTCTTTGAGGAACCGGAGGAATACACACTCACACCCCTACATAACTGACCCACACGCAGGAATACACACGCACACCCCTACATAACTGACCCACACGCAGGAATACACACTCACACCCCTACATAACTGACCCACACACAGGAATACACACTCACACCCCTACATAACTGACCCACACACAGGAATACACACTCACACCTCTATATAACTGACCCACACACAGGAATACACACTCACACCCCTACATAACTGACCACACACAGGAATACACACTCACCCCCTACATAACTGACCCACACACAGGAATACACACTCACACCCCTACATAACTGACCCACACGCAGGAATACACACTCACACCCCTACATAACTGACCCACACACAGGAATACACACTCACACCCCTACATAACTGACCCACACGCAGGAAATACACACTCACACCCCTACATAACTGACCCACACGCAGGAATACACACTCACACCCCTACATAACTGACCCACACACAGGAATACACACTCACACCCCTACATAACTGACCCCACACACAGGAATACACACTCACACCCCCTACATAACTGACCCACACGCAGGAATACACACTCACACCTCTACATAACTGACCCACACACAGGAATACACACTCACACCCCTACATACTGACCCACACACAGGAATACACACTCACACCCCTACATAACTGACCCACACGCAGGAATACACACTCACACCTCTACATAACTGACCCACACACAGGAATACACACTCACACCCCTACATAACTGACCCACATGCAGGAATACACACTCACACCCCTACGTAACTGACCCACACGCAGGAATACACACTCACACCCCTACATAACTGACCCACACGCAGGAATACACACTCACACCCCTACATAACTGACCCCATACGCAGGAATACACACTCACACCCCTACATAACTGACCCACACGCAGGAATACACACTCACACCCCTACATAACTGACCCACACACAGGAATACACACTCACACCCCTACATAACTGACCCACACGCAGGAATACACACTCACACCCCTACATAACTGACCCACACACAGGAATACACACTCACACCCCTACATAACTGACCCACACGCAGGAATACAGCACTCACACCTCTATAGAACTGACCCACACACAGGAATACACACTCACACCCCTACATAACTGACCCACACACAGGAATACACACTCACACCCCTATATAACTGACCCACACGCAGGAATACACACTCACACCTCTATAGAACTGACCCACACACAGGAATACACACTCACACCCCTACATAACTGACCCACACACAGGAATACACACTCACACCCCTACATAACTGACCCACACACAGGAATACACACTGCCACACCCCTACATAACTGACCCACACGCAGGAATACACACTCACACCCCTACAAAACTGACCCACACACAGGAATACACACTCACACCCCTACATAACTGACCCACACGCAGGAATACACACTCACACCCCTACATAACTGACCCACACACAGGAATACACACTCACACCTCTACATAACTGACCCACACACAGGAATACACACTCACACCCCTACATAACTGACCCACACGCAGGAATACACACTCACACCTCTATAGAACTGACCCACACACAGGAATACACACTCACACCCCTACATAACTGACCCACACGCAGGAATACACACTCACACCCCAACATAACTGACCACACACAGGAATACACACTCACACCTCTACATAACTGACCCACACACAGGAATACACACTCACACCCCTACATAACTGACCCACACGCAGGAATACACACTCACACCCCTACATAACTGACCCACACGCAAAAATACACACTCACACCCCTACATAACTGACCCTGTTTAAACAAGTTATGCTCCTTCTACGCACCCAGAGCCCACAGCCTCTATACCAGAGTTTGAGATGATTGAAATTAAGCCTCACATCTACAGTGCAGTCCTAAAATATTTGGACAGTGACACAATGTTTGTTGTTTTGGCTCTTTACTCCAGCACATTGGATTTGAAATGGAATGGTGGGGTTAAAGTGTACACTTTCATCTTTAATTTGAGGGTGTTTATAGCCATATCTGGTGAACCATGTAGCAATTGTAGCCCTTATTCTACAGGGCGCACCCCCCCCCCCCCCCCCCATTTTAGGGGACCAAAAGTCATTGGACAAATTAACAAACTTAATATCATCAAAAGTCATCATATTTAATATTGGGCTGCAAATCCTGCAACCCATACACATCACCAGATGCTGGGTATCTTCCCTGGTGATGCTCCCTGTACGACAGTCATCTACACCTATAGCCTGGAGAGTGTTCTTCATCTGTTTAACAGTTGAAAAGGGTTTATTCTTCTGTACTCCTGTATTCCTGCACTCACCAGTGTATTCTTGCTTCATTAAAATGTACCAAACAGTTGATTTTGACACACTTAATGTTTTGGCCATGTGTCTGATTGATTTATTCAGATTTTTCCAAGTACAAATATCACACCTAGAATCAACTCTAGGGGCTCTATCTTGACGATCTTAGCGCATGGTCTAAAACGCATGGCGCAAGTGCATTTAGGGCGTGTCCAACTCCACTTTTGCTAGTTAGACGGTGAATAATTTGAGCAAAGTAAGGCGCAAGTTCTCTGATTTCCACTTCTGTCCAATAATTTTCCCCATCTCCTCCAGTGGCTACCGTTTTGTTGGTTCTTTTTTAATTAGTCCCTTACACCACAGATTTTATGTTACTTTTGACTTTTGATGATGCTCCCTGTACGACAGTCATCTACACCTACACTGTGACACTGCAGGGACTCTAGTGTTCTGTAACACTGTGGCACTGCAGGGGACTCTAGTGTTCTGTAACACTGTGGGACTGTAACACTGAGACTTAGAGTCACAGAACACATTGAATGAGTTAACCGCATAGTCTGTTCCATTTAAAATTCAATGTGCTGGAGTACAGAGCCAAAACAACAAAAATTGTGTCACCTTCCAAATACTTTTGGACTGCACTGTATGTGCAATGAGTGTGGCCTTCAGAGGTCTGGTCTCTGATGGGCTGTGTCACACTAACTGTAATGGAAGTCGGTCTGCACACTGCACTCTTCCACAGGGTGAAAACAGACTGCGATTGGAGCAGCTGGTCAACACTCTAATGACCCCCTACAAATCCCCGCCCCCTCAACCGCTCAGCCCCCGCCCTGCACAGACAGCTCACAATACCAACCTGTGTTTTTACTGACCCCATGCTACAGAGACTACTGGGCTGCAACCATATCACTGTGTGCATGTCACTGTGGGCTATAATCACCCGTCTTGCGGCTAAAGCATGTAAGTTTGTGTGTGCGTGTGGCCTGTGTGTGAGTGTCTATGTGTGCGGGTTTGTGTGTGTGTGTGTGTGTGGGGGCCTGTGTGTGTGTGTCTATGTGTGTGCACACGTGCGTGCTT
>CM056385.1:40768802-40792126 GCA_029718625.1 Synaphobranchus kaupii | reverse complement strand
CCTCCCCTCATCCCCCTCTCTCTCTCCCTCCCCTCATCCCCCTCTCTCTCTCCCTCCCCTCATCATCCCCCTCTCTCTCTCCCTCCCCTCATCCCCCTCTCTCTCTCTCCCTCCCCTCATCCCCCCTCTCTCTCCTCCCCTCATCCCCTCTCTCTCTCTCCCCCTCATTCCCCCTCTCTCTCTCCCCTCATCCCCTCTCTCTCTCTCCCTCCCCTCATCCCCCCTCTCTCTCTCCCTCCTCATTCCCCCCTCTCTCTCTCTCCCCCTCATCCCTCTCTCTCTCTCCCTCATCCCTCTCTCTCTCCTCCCCTCATCCCCTCTCTCTCTCTCCCCTCATTCCCCCCTCTCTCTCTCCCTCCCCTCATCCCCTCTCTCTCTCTCCCCTCATTCCCCTCTCTCTCTCCCTCATTCCCCTCTCTCTCCCCTCATCCCCCCTCTCTCTCTCCCCTCATATCCCCTCTCCTCTCTCGCCTCCCCTCAATCCCCCTCCTCTCTCTCCCTCCCCCTCATCCCCCTCTCTCTCCCTCCCCTCATCCCTCTCTCTCTCTCCCTCCCCTCATCCCTCTCTCTCTCCCTCCCCTCATCCCCCCTCTCTCTCTCTCTCCCCTCATCCCCCCTCTCTCCTCTCCCTCCCCTCATCCCCCTCTCTCTCTCTCCCTCCCCTCATCGCCCCCCTCTCTCTCTCCCTCCCCTCATCCCCCCTCTCTCTCCATCCCCTCATCCCCCTCTCTCTCTCCCTCATTCCCCCTCTCTCTCTCCCTCCCCTCATTCCCCCTCTCTCTTCACCCCCACACACACACCACCCCACCACCACCCCACACACCACCCCCCACCCACACACCCACCACCCACTCACTCCCTCCCCACATCCCCCCTCACTCTCCCACCCCTCATCCCCCCTCACTCACCCATCCCCTCAACCCCCCACACTCCTCCCTCCCCTCATACCCCCTCTCTCTCTCCCTCTCACCCTCTCACCCCTCCTCCCCCTCTCACTCTCACTCCCTCCCCTCATCCCCCCTCTCTCACCCTCCCCTCATCCCCCTCTCTCTCTCTCCCTCCCCTCATCCCCCTCTACTCTCCCTCCCCTCATCCCCCTCACTCTCTCCCTCCCTCCCCTCATTCCCCCTCTCTCTCCCACCCTCATCCCTCCTCTTCCTCCCCCTCATCCCCCTCACTCCTCACTCCCCCCCTCATCCCCTCTCTCCTCCCTCCCCATCCCCCCCTCTCTCTCACTCCCCTCCCCCTCATCCCCCCCTCTCTCTCCCTCCCCTCATCCCCCCTCTCTTCTCCCACCCCTCATCCCCCCTCTCTCTCCCTCCCCCTCATCCCCCCACTCTCTCCCTCCCCTCTCCCCTCTCTCCCTCATCCCCCTCTCTCTCTCCCTCCCCTCATCCCCCCTCTTCTCTCCCCTCATCCCCCCTCTCTCTCCCTCCCCTCATCCCCCTCTCTCTCTCCCTCCCCTCATCCCCCCTCTCTCTCTCTCCTCCCCTCCCCTCATCCCCTCTCTCTCTCCCTCCCCTCATCCCCCTCTCTCTCCTCTCCCCTCATCCCCCTCCTCTCTCTCCTCCCCTCATCCCCCCTCTCTCTCTCCCCTCCCCTCATCCCCCTCTCTTCTCCCTCCCCTCATCCCCCTCTCTCTCCTCCCCTCATCCCCCCCTCTCTCTCCCTCCCCTCATCCCCCTCTCTCTCTCTCCCTCCCCCTCATCCCCCTCTCTCTCTCCCTCCCCCTCATCCCCCCTCTCTCTCCCTCCCCTCATCCCCCTCTCTCTCCCTCCCCTCATCCCCTCTCTCTCTCCCTCCCCTCACCCCCCCTCTCTCTCCCTCCCCTCATCCCCCCCTCTCTCTCCCTCCCCACATCCCCCTCTCTCTCCCTCCCCTCATCCCCCTCCTCTCTCTCTCCCTCCCCCTCATCCCCCTCTCTCTCCCTCCCCTCATCCCTCTCTCTCCCTCCCCTCATCCCCTCTCTCTCTCCCTCCCCTCATCCCCCCTCTCTCTCCCCCCTCATCCCCCTCTCTCTCCATCCCCCTCTCTCTCTCTCCCTCCCCTCATCCCCCCCTCTCTCTCTCCCTCCCCTCATCCCCTCTCTCTCTCTCCCTCCCCTCATCCCCCTCTCTATCTCCTCCCCTCATCCCCCCCTCTCTCTCTCCCTCCCCTCATCCCCCCCTCTCTCTCTCCCTCATTCCCCCTCTCTCTCTCTCCCTCCCCTCATCCCCCCTCTCTCTCTCCCTCCCCTCATCCCCTCTCTCTCTCTCCCTCCCCTCATCCCCCCTCTCTCTCCATCCCCTCATCCCCCCTCTCTCTCCCTCCCCTCACCCCCTCTCTCTCTCTCCCTCCCCCTCATCCCCCCTCTCTCTCTCCCTCCCCTCACCCCCCCTCTCTCTCCATCCCCTCATCCCCCCTCTCTCTCTCCCTCCCCTCATCCCCCCTCTCTCTCTCCCTCCCCTCATCCCCCCTCTCTCTCTCTCTCCCCTCATCCCCCCCTCTCTCTCTCCCTCCCCTCATCCCCCCTCTCTCTCCATCCCCTCATCCCCCCTCTCTCTCTCTCCTCCCCTCATCCCCCCTCTCTCTCTCCCCTCATTCACCCCTCTCTCTCTCCCTCCCCTCATCCCCCCTCTCTCTCTCTCTCCCCTCATCCCCCCCTCTCTCTCTCCCTCCCCTCATCCCCCCTCTCTCTCCATCCCCTCATCCCCCCTCTCTCTCCCTCCCCTCATCCCCCTCTCTCTCTCTCCCTCCCCTCATCCCCCCTCTCTCTCTCCCTCCCCTCACCCCCCCTCTCTCTCCATCCCCTCATCCCCCCCTCTCTCTCTCCCTCCCCTCATCCCCCCCTCTCTCTCCCTCCCTCATCCCCCCCTCTCTCCTCCCCTCATTCCCCCCTCTCTCTCTCCCTCCCCTCATCCCCCCCTCTCTCTCTCCCTCATCCCCCCCCCCTCTCTCTCCCTCCCCTCATCCCCCCCTCTCTCTCTCCCTCCCCTCATCCCCCCTCTCTCTCCCTCCCCTCATCCCCCCTCTCTCTCCCTCATTCCCCCTCTCTCTCTCCCTCCCCTCATCCCCCCTCTCTCTCTCCCTCATTCCCCCCCTCTCTCTCTCTCTCTCTCCCTCATTCCCCCCCTCTCTCTCTCCCTCCCCTCATCCCCTCTCAAATTCAAATTCAAATGTGCTTTATTTGCATGACAAGTAAACTTGTGTTGCACAAGCATTGATACATAAATGACAGACAATAAACACGCCCCATACCCAAGAAGGATGAGAGAAAAAAACAAAACATGAACAAACAACAACCGCCCCCCCCCCCCCTATAATGTAATACATATTACATATAAACCCTGGCAGTATTAAAAAGAACATAGATGACTATTTACTATTTAAATTAGTCCACACCCTCTCTTAAATGATGGCAGGCAGTAATGAGGGGGGGGGGGGGACAAGGAGAGGGAGATGGGAGAGAAGGAGAAAGGGAGAGGGACAGAGAGGAGAGGAAGAGATAAGATGGATGGAAGAAAAGGAGGAGAGCTGCCATTTCTATTGTGGCATCCTCTTCTCCCAGAACTACTTTTAATTTACTTGATTCTGATTGGTATTCAAATTGGTCAATTTGCGCATTGAATTTGGAAAAATATTGGCTTCGAATGAATAGGTACTTGGGGCAGTAGAGTAAAAAGTGGGCCTCTGTCTCTACCTCTGCCAGGTCGCAGTGAACACACAGCCTGTTCACTTTTGGCAGCCAGGTCTTTTTGTGGCGACCAGTTTCAACAGCAAGGCTGTGGTCACTGAGTCTGTACATTGTTAATGTGCGTCTTTGTTTCGGGTTTTTTACTCATGTCAGGTATTCAGACAGGGAGTCATTTCGCACCTAGAGTGGCAGTAAATTTCCAATTTATTGTTTAATTTAATTTCTTCATGCCAATTGTCATTGTACAGATTTTTGTTGATCTTGTCAAATTGTTTTAATGCTGTGGTTGTAGCATTTTCTTCAAATAGTTTATTCATGGCCAGTTGTCCGAGGGGGTCCCTCTCTGGGTAGAGCTGGTTGCTTTTCAGTGCCCTGTGGTGGTATACAGTGTGGGTCAGCCTGATTCAGATGAACCCAGAATTTGAGTGCTCTTTTTTCAATTGGCAGCAGGAGGGGGAAGCGGCCTAATTCGGCCCTGCACTCGTTATTTGGGGCATTTCTGTGGACATGTAGTGCAGTTTTGCAGAACTCTAGGTGAAATTTCTCAATTTGATTTTTATCCCATTTTTTGTTTTTGTTGTGCAATAGAGGGCCCCATATTTCACTCCCATAAAGGAGAATGGGCTGGATAATGCAGTCAAATATTTTTTATAGGGGGATTGAATTTGGAAATAGTTTTCTTAATTGCATAGTAGGCCCTGCGTGCTTTGTCCCGTAATGCATTTATTGCCATTTTGAAATTCCCTGAAGCACTAATCACCAGCCCCAGGTAAGTGTAGTTGGTGGTGTGCTCCAGGGTGTGGGTTCCTAGGGTAAATTGGTACCTGTTTCCCTGTGATCTGGATTTTTTCTGGAAGACCATAACTCTGGTTTTTTCCAGATTTACTGTCAGTGCCCAGGTCTGACAGAATTTCTCTAGGTATGACAGGCTCTGCTGTAACCCCTGTTCTGTGGGTGACAGCAGAACCAGGTCATCCGCATAGAGTAAGAATTTAATTTCTTTATCGTGTAGAGTGAGTCCAGGAGCAGCAGACTGTTCCAACTGTAAAGCCAATTCATTAATGTAAATGTTGAAGAGTGTTGGACTCAGACTGCAGCCCTGTCTCACTCCACACCCCTGAGTGAAGAATTCAGTTCTTTTATTTCCAATTCTGGTACTGCACTTATTCTCTGTGTACATCGATTTTATGATGTCATAGACTTTACCCCCTACACCACTTTGTAAGATTTTTAAAAATAGTCCATCGTGCGAAATTGAATCAAATGCTTTTTTGAAATCAACAAAACATGCAAATATATTTCCTTTGTTCTTTTGGTGGACATGCCTGTTTATGAGTGTGTGTAGGGTGTAAATATGGTCAGAGGTGCGATGATTTGGTAAAAATCCAATCTGACTCTTACTCAAGACACTGTGTTCCTTAAGGAAGGCCAGTATCCAGGCATTAATTATACTGCAGAAAACCTTCCCCAGATTACTGCTCACACAGATGCCTCGATAATTGTTTGGGTCAAATTTATCTCCACTTTTAAATATAGGGGTAATCAAGCCTTGGTTCCAGATCTCAGGGAAACACCCATTATTAAGTGTTAAATTAAACATTTTGAGGATAGCCTCATGTAGTTTAGAGCTGCCATGTTTAACCATCTCAGTGCAGATACCATCAGGCCCACATGCTTTTCTGGCCTTCAGGGGCCGGTTGCACCAGCTATACGTAAGTTCAAACGTAGGCTAGTTATAACATAAGTGTTTACTAAATGAAGGTTTACACATTACTAAATAAAAATGGGTTGCACCACACAAACTAGTTTGTACGTTGAGCTTAGTAGCTACTAAATATTTACACCTACCCCTAAGGAGGTGTAAATTGTGGCGTAACCATAACCAACGGAAAACAAAATGAAAACATGGCCCATTTAGAGCGTTTCGGAGGCTCTTACCGTTATTCCTACTAAACCGTTGTTTTGAAATCTTGTTGCCATTCGGTTGTTGCAAGCACATATAAAAAAATACACAAATAAACTGTAACCGTCTGTTCATCTAATTGGCTACCTCCGCCGTTTCTTCAGAAAACACTGTAAAAATAGTTGACGCGTCGAAAACGTTCAGTTTCAAAACAAAGTTCTTTATAGTTCAAAAGAGAGGCAAACAGAACACTCCCGTTATGTAACTTAGGTATGTAACTTGTAAGTTTCCATATATTTTCAAAGCACATAATGGCTGTAACATAAATAAATAGGCTAAACAAACAAATAAGGATATTTAGAATTTTATTCGTAAAAACATAAACATGCACACATTGTAATTCTGTTCAATGTTCTATTTTTTTCCATGGGATGTAACCTGTTAAACTCAATGCAGGTTGATTTCCGTGTTTACATTGTAGCTTGTTGATTGATTGGTTATGGATTTGTTATCGTCATGATAAAGCGACAATGTTTACCTTAGTATTGAACTAAGCATTACTTAGTTTTCACTAGCTAAGACATTACTTACATATTGGTGGTGCAACCGAATTTAGTAAAGCGATAGTTTGAAACTAACTAGTAGCAACTAAGGACCTAGTAAATACTTTACGCGCAAACTTAGTCACGAACTTACGTATGACCGGTGCAACCCAGCCCAGGGTCTGTAGTTTGCTTTTCAACTCCTGCAGAGTAATTAAGGTGTCTAAATGGTTTTGATTGTCTTTAATAGTTATTTCTAAGTCTTTTAGTTGTTCGTATATGGAGGTCTGATTGGAATTAAATGATTCTTTTTCAAGTTTTTGATGAAGTTCTTTAAAGTGTTTTTTCCAGATATTGCCATTCTGTATTGTCAATTTTTCCCTAGTGTTTGACGAATTTAGTTTTTTCCACAAATCCCAAAATGTGTTTTGATTAATTGCGTTTTCAATTTTGTCAATTTCTTTGGAAATATATCGCTGTTTTTTCTTTCTGAGGAGCTGTTTGTATGGTTTCAGGGCCTAGTGGTATCTGAGGCATCCTTAAATGTCACTTGGCTCCCTGTGCTTATGATTAGACAGCTGTCTCAGCTGCTTCCTATTATTGTAATAAGCAATAATAATGCAAACAGTAGGATGCTTGGACCCTCAGTAATGGATCATTTTAAAGCACACATTTTAATGCAGCAGTCTAGAGCAGAGGGCACTGAGTAGCTGCTTTATCTCACTCGGCCTGCCCAGAGCTGCAGCATAACTGTGCTGCTGTTGGTGAGGAACCGGGCCTGGAGGGGGTGGCCTGGTGAAACGTTGTGGTGTGGAGGGGTACCGGGCAGTGTTGCCTGGCCGAGCCGGGGCCTGGAGTTGATATACAGACATGTGCGGGGGGGGGGGGGTCAAGTCAAGTCATTGGTACCTGGCGGTGTTGTGCTGCAGGGTTCTCAGGTCATTGGTACCTGGCGGTGTTGTGCTGCAGGGTGCTCAGGTCATTGGTACCTGGCGGTGTTGTGCTGCAGGGTGCTCAGGTCATTGGTACCTGGCGGTGTTGTGCTGCAGGGTGCACAGGTCATTGGTACCCGTGTTTATGATGATGCAGCGGGGGCTCCCCAGTGTGCCTCGGTCTAGCAGTTGCAGGGCCCGTGCTGTGTTGCTACAGCGGCTTGTGCTCACTGTCTGGCCAGGGAACAGCTTTCTGGTGTCAGTGAACTTCCCATTAGAGTCCATCAGCAGAGCCACCTGAGTATTGTTCCCTGAGGCAGGGTTAGGAGATGGATTTGGGCAGTCGGGTGGCTCTTGCTGTCAGCGGGGCTCTGGTCGGGGTTCAGAGTGGGGCTGTGCTTCTGGATCAGGCTGTGCCGGCACTGGGTGGTGCCTGTACGCACGGTTGTGGGTGGGATGTTTGCTGTGGGTGGGGTTGTGGGCGGAGCTGGAGTTGGTCCCTCACTTCCTGTATTTCCCTTCAAAAAACACTCTCTCTCTGCATCATGTCCTCCATCACTGTTGTGAGCTAGACTTTTAGGGCCTCATTTTCATGTCTCAGGTCCCTTATTTCCTGAGAGAACTGAGCTAGAGTTGTTTCCCTGAGTTCAGTAAACTCTAACTCAAGCAGAGCAAGACTCTCTCTTAAACAGAGTGCATGTCCCTGAGGTAGGTCTATTGGGGGGACAGATTCAGGGAGACTGGCATCAGGGGTGGGCGCTGCGTGTTGAGAGTCTGACTCCTCACCCTCTTCAGCTACACTCAGTTTCTCCTTTTCTACCTCCTCTTTCAGCTGAGGGAACACCTTTTCATAGGAATTAAAGAGATACTGCAGAGGCTTCTCTAAGGCCCTTTTTACCGCTTCAATTTGAACTGGAACTCGTGAGTAGGTGTGGTCATATGACGATGGTGCCACGTAGTCATATTATGAATATTCATACAGTCAAGGAGTGAAAGGGTGTGTCTTGGTGAACTGACTCAGGCCCCCACTGAACTCAGCCCCCTTCCTGCTCTCTCCTCAACTAAACAAACAACAAAATAACAAGCGACGAGAGTGACAGCAGTACTGCAGGGAGTTTTGAGGTGGAGGAGTTTGAAAGGATTCCTTCGTGGTGGAAGACTCTTCCTCGTGAAGATGTTACTTGGGAAATACAGCCGTATTCATTCGAGTCACTGGCAGCAGCAGCCGCTGTATTAGTTGAGCGACGTCTTCGCGATCGAGGAGAGGACCGGGGATGTAACCGAATGGTAGAGCTAACGTTACCTAGCTAAGTTAGCTTGTTTGTCTGCCTAAAGTAACGTTACTATTAAATACATTCAAATACACAGCAAAACCCAGTCAAACAGTAACGTTAGTATATTGAACATGGCTGGTTGTAGCGCCCAGCTCCACTTGGTCCGGAGAGAATTGTTATCATTTATTAGCTAACATTCATAAATGATAGCGATAACTAGCTATCTAGCTAAGTTACCAGATCTGATTTTTTCCTCAAATGTGACACAGATCTGATTTTTTTATGGAAGTGTGAACAGCGAAAATCACATTGAATCTGACATTTACAATTCTCATTTGGGCCACTTTTGAATGTGGTATCAGATGCCGATACATAACCGATTGTGTCAAAGCGACCGCAGTCTGTCAGATCGGAATTAATGTGACTTTTTACGTCATTTTTGATGCACCTAGCAGGGCATTAGAACGTTAGCACACGGGCTAGTTAACTCACTATTGTACAGGGTAGGTTATCAACAGATTCACATTATATTATCATGTGTTGTCATTTTAGATAAGTGGGAAACGTGCAAAGCAGTGGATTTTTTTGGGCAAACGAAACACCATAATAAGTCGGAAGTAGGCAATGTTTTTATATCATTCGCTGCGTTACCCGTTTTGTGATTTAAAATAATGTTAAAACTGTCCATATTATTGTCTTGGTTTGTTGCACGGTATTCATTATTCACGGTTTTCTCATGTAGCTGCTTACCGAACGTTATGGTTGTCGGTCCAATAGTTTAATCTAAGGGTGCGCATGCTAGGCTATACGTAACACATGAAGTTGAACAGATGTGTCGTGTGATACTATAGCTTTTTTATATTGTGTATTTTAACACGGCTGGAACGCTGTATTGACCAATCTGCATCCCGGAACTATCCGTTTTATAAATGTATATCGACTAGTCTCACTAGCCAAACGGCCGAGCGCTCCATTTTCTTAACTCGCCCGTCCACGCCCAGGCGAGTGAGCGAGGTTAATTTCATGCCTTGCTTAAAGAGATACTGCAGAGGCTTTTCTAAGGCCCTTTTTTCCGCTTCAATTTGAACTGAAACTCGTGAGTAGGCGTGGTCATATGACGATGATGCCACGTAGTCATTTTATGAATATTCATACGGTCAAGGAGTGAAAGGGTGTGTCTTGGTGAACTGACTCAGTCCCCTTCCAGCTCTCTCCTCACAACTAAATAAAATGGCTGTATTAGTTGAGCAACGTCTTCGCGAGAGGACCCAGGAGGTAACCGAATGGTAAAGCTAACGTTACCTAGCTAAGTTAGCTTGTCTGCCTAAAGTAACGTTACTATTGAATACATTCAAATACACAGCAAAACCCAGTCACACAGTAACGTTAGTATATTGAACATGGCTGATTGTAGCGCCCTCATAACTTCACTTGGTCCGGAGAGAATTATCATTTATTAGCTAACATTATTCATAAATGATATAGCTAATATAACTAACGTTAGCGATCTAGGTTACCAGTTCTCTCTGGACCAAACGGGGCTAAACTCACACACAATAGACTGCCTTGCATTACCTAACTTATCGATACATTCCGTCCGAGTTACTGACCAACTGGTTACTGGTTTTGCTAGGGCTACATCAAATGTATTATTGCTATCGTTTATTAGCTAACGTTACGTATTCATAAACGATAGCTCACACAATAGGTTGCCTTCAACCCCACATTAGCTATTACCTATCAGTAATGTCAACCGTTTGCAAAAGCATTTTTGTTGTAGTTTGTACAGATAACTTGCATGTAAACAGAAACAAACTAATGTCCCAACAGGTGTGCTTGTGGCCACTGCTGCTCTAACCTGTCCCCTCCAGAAAACCTATGTTGCCGTGAGGTTACTGAGGTAACGTTATGTCAGCGTAGTTATGAAGCTATTCTTGATTTGTCTAATACTGCTGTGCCGTAGTCGGGCATGCTTGGCCCAACTGTATAATAGTGGCCAATACATGTGCAATTACACAATGTCACAAATACAATGTAATAGGTATATTGTACTTAGCTGTTTTACTTAGCTGATGTAATGATTACAAAATTACATCCATCACTGTTGGGATGGCACCTGGCTTCAGCGACGGAGTTTTATAGAAGCCCATCTCAAAGCCAGTTAAATTGTGGTAGCAGTCCGGTGTGAAGTGCGCGTTGCACACTAGGGCTTTCTTCGGCAAGTCCGCGTGCTCTACACCGATAGCTTGAAGCCACTGGCTAAGTAGCGCTGGGTCTCTCGGCAGACTATGAAAGCTAGCAGAGCCGGTGGCGTTGCACCGAGGAACGATACATCTCTGACTCCTTGGCATAATGCAGGCAAGTTAGCTAAAGATACCAAGTAGTAAGACGTCGTATATGAATAACTGTAGCTCGATATAAGTCGTAATATTAACGTTAGCAATAATACAAAGCAATTCGCATTTGATTACTGCTAGCTAATTAGCAGTACAAGGGTCTCAATCTCAGAAAGAAAAAAAAAATCGTCGTTCTCTGCTTTTATACCACATGCCCAGCCAAGACCCACCCCTAGGACCACCTCAAGTCCACCCATTTTTATGTTAAGGCGTTCGTGACGTCACGAAACCCCGGAAGCCAGCATATTGGTAAGTCTACACAAAAACTCAGATAAAACCATTTTTACTAAACATAAAATTTTCGGACATAAACAGTTGTGTATGATCATAATCTAACTCAAAACATAGGTTGTCAACGGGAAAAGTCGGTTTTTGACTGCAGTATCACTTTAAGTTTCACTTAAACCGCCCATGTCACGGTCCCCCCCATTCCTGGCTCCGATCTCACATTCACGAGTCACTCTGGACAGTAGCAGCCATGGCAGCACAAAAAGCTAGTAAAAATCTTGGATTTTTTCCCGTCTCCTCACCCTTATCATTAGCTCCACTGCACATCAACTTTAAAATTAACGTAGAAGCTGTGACTTTGATTACTTCCTTTTTGTTGTTTATTTCTGCAGGCTGTGTAACAGGCGCTATGTCTTTTGTTTTTGTTAATTTGCACGGGTCATTTGAGGAGAGCAATTGGTTCACACTGGAATCTGATATGGGCCACATTAAAAAATGAATGTGAACAGCCAAACAAAAAAAATCGGAATTGAGCACTAAGGCCTGTAGTGTGAACGTAGCCTTAGTAGCTCGATAGAAGTCGTAATATTAACGTTAGCAGTAATACAAAGCAATTCACATTTGAACTTGAACTAACTAGTTAACAGTACAAGGGTCTCAGTCTCAAAGAGGAAAAAAAACCCGTTGGTCTCTGCTTTTATACCACGTGCCCAGCCGAGACCACCCCTAGGACCACCTAAACTCCACCCATTTTTATGTTAAGGATCTCGTGACGTCACAAATTCCTGGAAACCAGCGCCTTCACAAAAACTCATATAAAACTATTTTGACTAAACATGAGATTTTCGGACATAGACAGTTGTGTATGATTATAATCTAACCCAAAACATCGGTTTTCAACGGGAAAAGTCGGTTTTTGACTGCAGTATCACTTTAAGGCTGGCTTCACCTCCCTGGATCACAATGGTCCCATTGGTGTAAATATTTATTGTGAACATGGAACTGTCAAGAGCTGCATCTTGAAATATGGTGATTTGGCTTCCATGTCCAATCCCTCCTCTTTTTAAAAAATGTATAGTTTTGGCAAGATGCAGTGTGCCATGCTTTGGTGTGGTTAGTGTAAAAGTTTTTTATTCTCTTGTTTGTCAATTGAACGTAATCAGCATAGAGACATTCTGAGTTACATTACATTACATTACATTTATTTAGCAGACGCTTTTATCCAAAGCGACGTACAGTAAGTGCGTACAGAGACATCATCATCATTACAGAACAGACGAGGCAAAGCACATCCTTTGCATAATGTAGCAGCTATCCCTAGCAATGAACGTTGAGGTTGGGTTGTCCCTGAGCACGCTCAGTTTATATTTTTTCTTTGAGGCAGCACTTTTGAGTTCAGTGGGTAGTAGCCATAGACTGTATAAAAATAGGTAGTAGCTCTGTACTGCTGCCTGTGCTGAGGCTGGTCTCCATGGTAACGGTTTGTAACAATGTGGAAAATGCCAACTGCCAACCTGCTGCCAACTGTCAACCATGCCAACTGAGTTTTTTCCTCTTTAGCCCGCTAGCTAGCTAATTAGCTAGTTTTTTGGCTTACTCATATTTTTAAAAAAAACAGTTTTTCTGTTATAGTTACTTTATTGGTTCAGCGAGTTTTAAAGGGGCTTACCTTCTGCCTCTTCCCGTCTTTTATTTGGTTATTCTGGTTTGTTTCTCTTTTATTTAACTTCTTTTCAGCAATGTTCCTTGCTGGCTAATGTTAGTGCTAATTGCTTTCCTCTTTTGTATTTTAAAATATTAAGTTTGTTGTCTTCTGCATTCAAAATATTTTCCAGCCTATTCCACTTTTTCCTCTGTCTGTACAGGTACTACCTTTCAGGTACCACTGTCTCTGTCCTTGTCTTTTTCCTCTGTCTGTACCTTTCAGGTACCACTGTCTCTGTCCTTGTCTTTTTCCTCTGTCTGTACAGGTACTACCTTTCAGGTACCACTGTCTCTGTCCTTGTCTTTTTTGGTGTCCTTTCCTGGTGATTGTCTTTGAATTGGATCCTCAGGTCAAAAGTAAGAAGTTTAATAACTAAAAGTAATGAATTTTTTATTATTTTTATACTTTTGATTTGTCTATTCTTATACACTAAAAAACAGATCATATTGTGCAGTTTAGGTTGCTTGGAATTTGTAAAATTAAAAAAACATTTCAGGAGCTCAACATAACTGTGGCTACTCTCATATCTCTTATCTCCCCCCCTCCCCCCCCCCCCCTCTCTCTCTCTCCCCCCCCTCTCTCTCTCTCTCTCTCTCTCTCTCACCCCCCCTCTCTCTCTCTCTCTCCCTCCCCCCCCTCTCTCTCTCTCTCCCCCCCCTCTCTCTCTCTCTCACCCCCCCTCTCTCTCCCCTCGCCCCCCCTCTCTCTCGCCCCCCTCTCTCTCTCCCCCCCTCTCTCTCTCACTCTCTCTCCCCCCTCTCTCTCTCCCTCCCCTCATCCCCTCTCTCTCTCTACCTCCCCTCATCCCCTCTCTCTCTCTCACTCAGGATCATCTTTTTTCGCCCCTCAGCCAGACCTGCACCAGTCGTGCCGTCACCCACTGAAATTCTGGGGTAACCAGAGTTTTGGGGCTCACCTGCACAACATGAGCCTGTCGAACGGGCGTCTGCGGGTGCCCAAAGATGGCCGCTACTACCTGTACTCGCAGGTGTACTTCCGTTACCCGTCCCCCACAGAGGGCGATCACGCCAGCCACCAGCTGGTGCAGTGTGTGTACAAGAAGACGTGGTACGCCCGGCCCATCCAGCTGCTGAAGGGTGTGGGCACCAAATGCTGGGCGCCTGACGCAGAGTACGCGCTGCAGTCCGTGTACCAGGGCGGCCTCTTCCAGCTCCGCGCTGGCGACGAGATCTTCATCTCCGTGTCCTCGCCGAGCGCCGTGCATGCCGATGACTCCTCCAGCTATTTCGGTGCCTTCAGACTCGACCTGTGACCCCAGAGGGACTGGAAGGCATTTTCCCCTTTCTCTCACCCCCCCACCACCACTCACACACCCCATGCACACACAGACAGCTTGCTGAGCTCTGCTTTTTTGAGGGGGTGGGGTAATAGCACTGCTTTAGGGAGGGGCGTAGAAGGACAGTTTTAGAGGGGTGGGTTGGGGTATGAGCACTGATTTGGGGGGTAGGAGTACTGCTTTTGGGGGGTAACAGGCAGTGCCTTACAGAGTGGACAGGAGCAATGCGCATCTTCGGGGAGAGCCTTACGATGAGAAAAAGAGCCATTGATTGAAACAGACTCCGTATCACTGTGTCTTCAGGTGGCAATAGCCTCTCCCCTCAGCCCTCCTCCTCCACCACTGCTCTCCACGCCCATTTTTCGAATTCGTAGTGTTGGCGGAGAGAGAATATAACTGAGGATTTCATAACCCTTTAATGCAGAGCTGTCTCACGCAGGAAAAAAAGCTGAAAAATGGGGCAAATGTTCCTAGGTGCAGGGAGGAATAAAACACAGCCAGCTGACTGATCTGAATCACCATAGAGATCTATGTGCACACCAAGGGGCCAAAACCGGGCTTGGCTGTTGAAGCTTACTTCCTGGTCTTGTTGAGAGCGTTGCTCTCTGGTGCCAGTGCGGTTGGCTCCAGTATAGGTGTTTCAGGCCCGTCCTTTCAATGCAAGTCAATGTTACCAAATGCAGTCAAAATAGTCAATAAATTTTTCCCACGAGAGCATGTAGGTGCTCTTTCTTTGTCTAATGTTTCCCCATGTGCCGATTTCTTAAGTTATTGTGTCGTACGGACAATATTTAAATATTTTGTCGACCAATCCATAACAGTTTGCGGCACTTCCTTGTTATTGTGGGGGGTATCTCATGCGCTTAGTGGACGAACCAGACCCGGCCAGGATGTAATGACCCTTGCTCCCTACCCTTGCTCTGGCTCCAATTTTTCTACAACATGGCAGCACTTACGCATCTTCAAAACACTTTTCATAAGCCCATGGAAAGTCAATGGGTGATGTCACAGTCACTTTGTCCATATTTTTTCTACAGTCTGTGGCGCACATACACACACACACACACACACACACACACACACAAAAACAAAAGAATATACACACACGTCCAGCGTTCAGAGCTTAATGTCAGTAGCCTGGTGGTTTAGCGGCAGGTCATAGAGACTGGCTTTTAAAGGACCACTGATTTAACCCTCTCTCCTCCACCATTTAGTTTTTTCCAATTTTTGTACTGGAAGTGCCTGCAATGCGATCTGTTGTTTCTCGGGCTGCATTCAAATCCAATTTAACACGCTCCCTTCCCTTGCTGTCTTCCCTTGAGGGAGCTATCTTGTGACGCGATTTGCTACGTGCAGCAAGCAAACTTAATAGGTGCTCTGCAAGGCAGGATTGACGAGAAACAAACAAAAACGGAACCGAACCGCCCTCGCAACATTTCGGAAGTGCAACACCATAGAGTTGAAATGTGACTGCCACATAGTTCTGTGGTGACATGCATTGCATTGCATTGTGGGATTCCCTTCTTGCTGGAAGCTTGCATTTTATACCCTTGGTGGAAGGGAGGATAAACGAGGGAGCGAGGGAATATAAATACTCCCTCCCCTTTCTTAAATTGGATCTGAATCACACTTGGTGTGGGTGCCATATTTCATCCTGGCATTTTGGGGATTCCCCCCTTGAAGCAATGTGGCATTCCCACCATGGTTAAGGAGCTGGGCTCGTAACCAGAAGTGTGTGGGTTTGATGCAGTGCTTTATATTGCCATACTTTAATAAAAAAATACCCATTCTACATTTAGTAAAGTTAAGTACTTTTATACTTTTACAGACATGAGTCAGAGGAACACACTTCATGCACAGCTTTAGCTAGCAGACTAGACTAAACCCTCCTTAACCCTGGCCGATGATGCTGCCGATTATGTGTCGCCCCGTGGGCTCATGTCCACAGCCCGCACCCCCAAACTCCCAGAGGCGCCCCCAAATGCTGTGGCCCTGCTGACACAGGGAATAGGGATCAGATCTCCATCATCATATTTATTATTTTTGGCCAGAACCGGGGCGTTTTTCCCCTCTATGCATTCCCAGACACAGGCCCACTGGAAAACTACAGCGTGAAATGTTTCATTTTTCGTTCTTGTATTGAAATGAAGGACTGATGATAACAAGCATGTGGCACTTTCTAATTGTCTTCATGCTTGAGAATACAGAGGCTGTTTAAATTTTTTTATTTTTTTGGGGGGGGGGGGGGGGTGTTTAAAATTGCCATCCTTCTTCCTTGTTATTCGTGACCTAGTTTGCTGCAGATTAAATCTTAGAGGTTGAGAGAATATCAGGAGTACAGTTAGTCAGTGTCTCCTTTCTACTGCGGCCCCATCTCAGAGCGAAGCAGGACGAGGTGTAGCACTGTGCAGGCTGCAGGAAACGCTGCTCACCCTGGCTCTGTTTAATCACAATAGCACTTTGTCCAAAACTCTGGGCTACGGATCTGAGCTAGTGTTGACTGTCTGCTTTGTGACACCATGTGTTTGTATTGCTTGAAGAAAGGAAAAGAAAGATTACCGGACATGCTTAATTTTATGTCCCAAGTTAACGGAGCACATTGCAGTTTGATTGGACACCCCCCCCCCCCCCCCCCCCGATCTGATGAGGTCAGGGTTGTGAATATGCCTAATTTTTTTTTGTGTTTTGTATAAAAAACTGTAAAGAATGGATTATTGTGATAGATTTTATATTTTTAATGCTAAATCCCGTTAAGTTTAGATTTAGAAAAGATATGTGAAGACGAGATGTGGGGTTTGTTATTGTCCATTAAATGAAACTACAGTGAAACCTACTTTAGTTAGTTTTGTTTACTGAGGATGTAATGCACCGTATTCCTGAGCCAATCTCTAATTTTGCTACATTTATGTACAACTGCACACCAATTTTCTAACACTAAACTAGACTGAGTATATAAATATAATTTTAAAAAAATATAATAATCTTTCTTTTGTAAAAATGTATTTTATGTTTTCTTAAAGTTTTTTTTTCCTGAAAGTGCAATTACTTATTTTGTCATTTAAAAATTATTAATTTTTTTTTAAAATAAAATTTTCTAATTTGAAACAATAAAAAGTGATTAATGTGATTTCAGTGCTGGGTGAGTGTTTTGAAGTTTCCGGATCGGGTGAGTTAATATAATGGCTTACTGATGGGGAACCCCAACCCTCCAGGCATGTATATGCCCATTGCACTTCCTTCCCACTTGGATGCACACCACCAGACTTTGCCAGTGGGATTACCCAAAATCCATAGCAATAAGGATGTGACAATATGAAAGACATAAAAGAAAATAATTATCTAGCCAGAAAAACAACCAAAGAACATCTTCAAATCTAAGTATTAAACAATTCATATAGCCTTAAAAATATACTTATTTTGAGACATTGATTCATTTATTTGGCCATATCCACGGCAATGAGTGAGGTCTGAGGTAAGACTGAAGTCCACGAAGGCTGGGTCCGTTAGTCTGGACGGACGTTTGGATTCAGCACTAAACACACACACACACACACTTCCAAAACAAAAATACAGAGACGTGTTGGCTACAACCTTTTTCACTGAGTTTAGGTAGAAATGTACATATGGAAGAGTGAGGTGCTCCATCATTAAAAAACACATATCATTTTAAATAGTGCTGATGAAGTCCAGGCAAAAGCTCAGAACATCACATCTGGAGTGTTGATTTATTTTGTGGTTTGAGGTCGGGTGTTAATGTCCTTTCTGGTTGCAGGGAGGCTGTCTCCTCCAGTGCTGCACTTGGCACTGGGTTACTGAGAATCAGCATTAAATTACATTACATTCATGTAGCAGATGCAATTACTGAAGGTGACTAAAACAGTAAGAGAACATCAATGCATTCACCTGATTAAAATGAGCAATAGTGTCAGACTAACAGCCAGTGAGTATGATGCAATGTCACAAAGCACTAAAGCAAATTAACTATGCTAAGCAAGAACCAAAATACAAATCCCGAATCATGGGGTGTTTCTCAATACTAAGTCCGCACAAGTACGGACTTGCATTCTTGTGACGCGCGTAGTGCGAAGTGTCCCAGCAAAAGGGCACTTGCAAAAACACGTTCTTGTGAATAGGGTGACGTAATATTTAATTTTAAGTTGTGTTCCAAAGCCAAGAACGCAAAGAAGCGTGGACGCTCAAAGATCCCGGAAATGTACTTGATCCGCCCCAAATATCGAGGATGCATCGGATGCAAACTCGCCAAACAAGAACGTGGACTTGGATATCCCATCATTCACTGTGCAAAGCGCAGAAGCTTATACACCTGAGGCCATGTATAAAACTGAGTAAAATAATGCATAAAAGAATGCTTAGGGAGACCGTCAGAAATCTGCTTTCATAAAGTTTTGTATTTTCTCCCTCTGCCTTTCAGTCACGGTGTCGCCATATCACACTGGCTCCAAACACTGCGTACGCATGGTGTCCAGCGTGTGCAGAGGGGTGCAGGTTCTCTTATTTTATACATCTGAATTTCTGTGTGGAAACTCGCTTACACAGCTTTCTGAGGGCATTTTTCTGCTCGGCACTGTTTATACATGTAGCCCCAGGCATGGGGAAACTATCTGGAAAAGTTGCTGCCTGGTTCTTAGCTATGTAGTGGTAGTGAAACCACAGCCAAAACATCACAAGCATGCATTGCATCTCAAACAGGCTACAAACAGCATTATTTGAAGCACCGGGGCGCAAATTGGTTTGCGACCCAAACTTGGCTCTCTGTTTGGTCAAACTTGGCTCTCTTTTGGGTCAAACTTGGCTCTCTGTTGGGTCTGGAATCCTGTAGGCTACAGCAACATTGAAATGCAATCAGGCCTATACAAAGTGCGAGTATCCAATGTTAATGTTATACTGTATTTGTAAAAATAAATAAAAACTTTGTAACACATTTTTTTACTGTTCACATTTCACTGCTTCATATGATCACCTGCTTCATTTAATCCTGTTTTGCCACGTCATTCCTACTGCACTCCAGGAGATGGCACCTGTTATGTCCCTGCTTAGGTAAAATAAAGGGATGCGCAAATAACCAAACTAGAATATAGGATGAAGCAAACTCACAGACTCAAGCACACAAAGTTAACCATACTTTGGTGGCGATTTATTCCATTAGAAACAGCACAATACATGAACCGTGCAGCTCCTGCCGCCTCCTTTAACCAATAGGAAGCAGTTTGTTAAATTAAATGAAGTATCATCCAGTTACTCAGTAATGAAATATGGTATTCCACAAGGATCAGTGCTAGGCCCAGTACTCTTTTCATTATATATGCTACCCCTTGGTGATATTATTCGGGCACATGGGGTAGATTTTCACTGCTATGCGGACGATACGCAGATATACATTTCCATGAAACCCGGCGAGGCACTACCACTTTCTCGGTTAGAGGCTTGTATTGCAGATATTAAAGCTTGGATGCTTTCCAATTTCCTGCTCCTAAACTCAGAAAAGACAGAAATGCTGGTTTTAGGTCCAAAAAAACTAAGGGAGAAATTGGGTCTACTATAAATTCCTATGGTTGTTTAGTTGTTCCAAACTCAGCTGTGAAAGTTACTATAGACCCATATCTAACCTTTAGCGCGCACATAAAAAACATTCAATTCAATTCAATTCAATTAAATTTTATTTATATAGCGCTTTTCACAGATGACTGTCACAAAGACACAAAGACGCTTTACAGAACAGAAAGGGGAGGAAAGGGGAAATGGGAAATGCCAGCTCTAAGCCAGCTCTAAGCCCCCAGATAGCAGAGGTAAAAACTCTAGTAGGAGAGAAAACCCTCATACTGTGGCGAGAAAAAACTCCCCGAAGGGAAGAAATCTCGAGAGGAACCCGGCTATTGGGGGGGATGCCCATCCTCCACTGGCCTATGGGTTGATTATGTCATAGGGAGGTATTCTATTCTGATGACTCCATCATGTAGAGATCAGCAGTGGCAGGTGGGGGGCTCCTAGCTGGTCTTGGGCTGGAGCTCCGGGCCAGGAGGGGGGCGGGGGAAGGACGCGGGAAACTCGGGAAACTTGGGCTAGAGCTCCGGGCAGGTGCCCAGAGCAGGGAAGAGGAAAAAAGAAAAAAAAACATTGTTAGGGGGTTCAGATGGTAGCAGAACAAGCACAGCAGGAGAGACTGTCTAGAGTAGCTTTCTACTTTAAATTTCTATGGTTGTTTAGTTGTTCCAAACTCAGCTGTGAAAGACCTAGGTGTTACTATAGACCCAGATCTAACCTTTAGCGCGCACATAAAAAACATATCTAGAGTAGCTTTCTTTCAGCTAAGGAACATAGCTAAAATAAGGCACTTCCTATCAATAGGGGACGCAGAGAAATTGATCCATGCTTTTGTTACGTCTAGGCTAGATTACTGTAATGCCCTACTATCTGGCTGCCCTAAGTCCTTGCTAAATAATCTCCAGTTTGTGCAGAATGCAGCCGCTCGCATTTTAACTAGAACTAAGAAATATGAGCATATTACCCCAGTACTAGCATCGCTTCATTGGCTACCAATTAACTTTAGGATAGACTTTAAGGTTTTGCTTCTGACCTTTAAAGCTTTTAATGGACTTGCGCCAGTGTATATATGTAATCTGCTTTTACCATATAAGCCAAAAAGATCACTTCGTTCCCAAGACGCAGGCTACCTAGTAGTCCCAAGAATATCTAAAAACTTGACGGGTGGTAGAGCTTTCTCCTACAGAGCACCACTACTGTGGAACACCCTGCCAAAATTTATAAGGGAATCAGACACCGTCTCAATATTTAAGTCTAGATTAAAAACGCACCTTTATGATCAGGCTCATAATGAGCTATAGTCTGGAAACAGGACCAGAGAAGCATTTAGCCATAGAGTAATGTGGGGGTGGCATCCTTTCCTTACTGTCACCTGTCAACAGCTGTGACCCCATCTTCCTGGGCTGGCTCTTGATAGGTGGGTAGGATTGTTTTCCCTCTCATGACTGCATGGTTTCTCAAACTCTGTCTTCATAGCTATGCAGCCATAGATTACTCCTGGTGGGGGCACTTGTCCAACCCTCCCACCCCTTCCCCACCCCCCACCCCTCCAGTTGGTGCTCCTGCTGCTCTATTACACTTTCCCTAACTGTTTTCTCTCTGTCTTTTTCTACATTCTGCCGGCGGGGCTTATGCCCCGCATCTCGAGAGTTGCTGTCCGGCTTCCTGTCTGTTGCCGCTTGCCCCTCCCTCCTTACCACCGCTGCCAGCTGCTCCTGCCGCCATCAGCGCCTGGTTCCCCACCATCACTGCCGCCACATCTGGACTGTCATCTAGCTGCTGCAAATTATATTATCATGGACATTAGCTGTTTTGACCATGTTGGTCTTTAAGCCCTAGACCCTGAGCCGACCAGAGGAGGATGGGTTCCCCCATTGAGTCTGGTTCCTTCCAAGGTTTCTTCCTAGTTACATCAGGGAGTTTTTCCTTGCCACTGTTGCCCTTGGCTTGCTCTTGTGGGGGGTTTAGGCTGGGTTTTGCTGTGAAGTGCATTGTGACAACTTGTTGTGAAATGCGCTATATAAATAAATATTGATTGATTGATTGATGGCTTTACCTCTTTATATGCCAGCACCATTAACCAATAAGAATGCTGCATTTAACCGCGATGGCACTGACGGTTCTACCTTTTAAAATTACAACCAATCCTAACATGGGGTTAGTTCACTACACTCATCCCTAACAAATCAAAAACTTTTTCTTTTTTTTTTTTGGTGTTTCCAATACACATCAGACATTTGATTTGCAGTCCCCGTTATCAAAATATATGGCCCTCCCCTTCTGGTGATTTTCAATCAAAACCCAGTCTGTCTGGGGGCTTTCTGAGCCTCTCTCCTGACCTTTTAGGACTTGGCTGCTGCTCGCCCTGGCTTTTAGTATCAGTGTGTACGTTTACACGTGCAGCTGGTTCCCAACCAATCATGTTGTCGTCTGTCTCCTCCCTTGTTAACCCAGTAGATAGCAACTGGTCCACATGTCTTTTCATGACCCGACCATTTACTCTGACCAAATACATCACATTTCCTAACCTGTTTATCACTCTGCCAGGTACCCATGACTGGCCTTCCCCTCCCCGCTAAACTCTGACCAGTACATTTTGATGTGGCTCAAACACCCTTGTTGTTTTTTCCTGACCTTTCACCTCCTGTTTGTCTTGCATGGTCTTGGAAAACGGCTGCCTAATAACAGACCAATGTGTCCTGACCTGCCCATTTAGAAACAATTCCAGTGGCAGCATGAGGGGTCGTGCGATATGCAAATAAAAAATTTGCTAGTTTGTGCTCCCAGGACCTCCTTTTGCATCCTTTTGTTTTGCTATATCTGACTTGAATGTTTGCACTAATCTTTCAGCTGCTCCATTACTTTGTGAACAGTAAGGAGCTGACGTTTTGTGCTTGATAGCATTGGTTTTTGACTAATTCAGCAAACTCAGCTGAAGAAAATTGTGGATCATGTGGAAAATTGTTATCACTTATAATCTCCTCCGGTAAACCATAAGCTGCAAACAGCCTTCTCAACGCCTCAATCATTTTAGTAGTTGTGGTAGTAGACATAATTTCCACTTCTGCCTATCTAGAATAAGCATCTAACAGTACAAAGAACATGCGTCCATCTTTTTCACAAAAGTCCACATGAAGTCTTTGCCAGGGACGGTCCAGGGACGGTCCAGGGACGGTGGGTGCTTTCTCTGGAAGATTTTGGTTTAATTGACATGGTGGGCAGCCTGTGACCAGTTCCTCAATTTTCCAATCCAAACTAGGCCACCAAAAATGACTCCTTGCAATTGCCTTCATTTTTACAATACCTGAATGTGCCGTGTAACTGCTGTAACATAGTGCCCTGCAATGACTACCCTCAGTCCACAGTGTACACAATAATTTCCAATGGACAGCACTGAACTCTTATGTAGATAGGGCTTAAGATCCTCATCTGCTACATGATTCAGCCATCCATGCAACGTGCGAAATCTGACCTTTACCAATACCTTGTCATGTGCTGTAGCCTTTGCGACATCTGCTGCGGACACAGGAAGTGGATCCAGAAACGACACTCTAAACACTGGGCTAGCATTAGGACCGGTCTCTTTTAAAGGCAATCTGGATAAAGCATCGGCATTGCCATGCTGGGCCGAGGACTTGAAGTGGATTTCATATTGGTAGGTCTCTAGTATTAATGCCCAGCGTTGAAGCCTAGCTGCTGCCAAAGCACTGCTGTTTGAGGACCTAGAATCTTTAGCAGTGGTTTGTGATCCGTGAATAACTTGAGTCCAGTTGTTTCACCGAACCCGATTTATCCCTGAAATACCCTCCAGG